>VDFB02324843.1:0-21269 GCA_007258455.2 Sequoia sempervirens
TGGGTCATATTTGACTTTGTATTGCAACACATCTCTGATATGACTTCTACTGACATAACAATCATAATAATGACCTTCTGTATGCAATCTTCGAACTATGAGAATTTCCAACTCTTGTATTCTTCATGGAAGCACTTTTGAAATGTTAGTGATATCTTGCGGGAAGCTAATCATGTGGCCACTATATCTATATTGGCCTCCAATAGTGTGGGTTACTTGTAGTATTGGGCTGATTTTGGCAATGAGCATTTCCTCCACTTGGGTGAGTCTTTTCAAAACAAACGGTTGCTCTCCTGGGTCCATGTTGTTGAGTGCAGAGAACCGATGGATGCCTCTCTCAGCGAAACATCTCTTACAAGTTGCGTTAGCACCTGATGAATGGGCGTGCATGCCTGGGTAACATTCCTTGCATACAATGCATGTTTTTCGGTTGGACAGTGCATCTATTCTTTGACGAAATTTTTTCATCGCCATCATGAAGTTATCATTGTTGTTGCATGTTGTTCCATGTTGATATAGGCATTTTTGTTTCTGTAAAGATCTATTGCGCTTTTCTACATTTATTTCCTCCCTATGACGATCATAGTAAGCTCGAATTTTCTCACAATCTTGTAGTCTTCGGGCTTCTGTTAGTTGGGGGCTATTTTGACTTTCATGCAATCTTTTTAGTCACTTCGAGTAGCTATCTCTTCTCTATGGCGAGCATAGTAAGCTCAATTTCTTTCTCGGTTTTGTTGTCTTTTTACCTCCTTTTTATATGGGCCACTTGCATTGTTCCCTGTTGAGGAGTCTGCCATATGTGGGTCTGGACACGTCATGGTAGATCAGGAATAAGAGCATAGCAAAACTAGATGAAACAAAAATGCTTACATAGCCAAAATGTAGATGAAAATGTAAAGATATTCCTCATTGGTTGACGAATGCATGTTGTAATATGAGAAGGAACACAATTTGGAGGTACAAGAGAAAGGTGCATATGTAAGCTTCTAAACAAACATGTGCATTTTTTTGTAAATCAAGAGAAACAATATTTTACATATTTAAATCCATCTAAAGGCATTAACATGATAGTTTTTTAGAAAAAAAAGATATTGCCATAGTTCTTTACAACATGAGTTTTTTTTGCCATGCATACCATCCGTAGTCATACTACACTTGTAAAGAGAGCATGGCAACTATATTAGGCTATGTAGTATGGCTAGGGTGAGCCTATGAGTTCCACAACAAGTTGTGGTACAACAATGGGCTCAATGGGGGGAGGACCCCTTGCATTACAGATTTCCTAGATTTTTTTGAGCAAAAAACTATGCTCTTCAATGTAATCTAGTTGTTCGACCTTGGCAATGGTTGCTTTTAAGCGTTGCTCTGCATTGTACATTTCAAGGTTACAACGCAGTGTGAATACATAATGCTTGTTCAAGACACTCCTAATCACCTCCTCCACATTTCTATCAGCAGCTTGATCAAATTGTAGACTATATAGTTTGTCTGCAGGCATGCCCATGAGTTGTGTTGCCCCTTCATTGAATGCAATTGCCCATATTATATTTGTGTGGTCCTGCAACTTGACTTGAAGTATATACCTATAGTCACAGGTATCACTTATTGCATTACATTTTTCACAAAACCACTTTCCATCATTTGTCTGTGATAGTCTTTTCTTACAAGGCTTGTTACTTGAGCGGGAAGGGCATGCTGGATAGCAAAATGAATCAATTTTTATGAATCGTGTTGTTGCCACCAACATGCATTGTAGAGGTTGAGCTGTATTTCGAGCCTCTTCACGAATGGCATTGATCGTCAGTCTTCTAGCAGGTGGGGGCATGTGAAAGGAGCTAGTAGTCAAAGCCTAAATGGTAGCGTCATTTTCTTTGTACCATGTTTTAATCTGTTTTGACTCTTCTATTTGAGGGTCAATCGATAGTTTTGTAGTGGATGAGGTGTTGATCACCTTTCCATTGAATTCAGACACATGCCCATTTTGAATAGCAAGAACTGGTGATTCACGCATGAGGTATTTCTCGTGCAGCTGTGCACCCTCCTTTTCGGCTAACGACCCCCATAAAGTAACATTTATATTTGTGTTGGACATGTCAAGAATTGTTAAGGTTCGTCTTGCGACCTCTGTCCCATCTCTTCTCCTGATTGTGGTGCATGGATGTACACAAGTGACAATTCCAATTGCATCAACATTTGAACCGTTGCTTTTGCTTACCAATGCATTGAGGGGTGTAAAAGAGTAGTGCTCTTTAGGGATGGAATCATCATCTTCACAGAGGGAAACCCTTGAGTCAGGCATAAGAGAAATTTCCAGCCCGCTATTAAGCTTGTTGTAGACTCTATTAGCAGGTCGAACCGTGCCTCTAGACAATGTGTATGTAGCTCCTTCGATAATTTTATCACAATGGGTGTGAGATGCTTCATTGAAGCATGTCACACGTGTCTCAGTTCCTTCACAATCTATGATATCAAAGGTGAAGATATGGCCACTTCCTTTCTGTGTGGTGTAGCTACGTATATCAGTCTTTATAGTTACACGACCTTTAATAGTCCACCTTGGTTGAAATGGATTCAAGTTTTTGATAGGTGTTATTGTCAGTGGTGCCTCCTTCGGTAGGATTGGATTGACCCCAAATAGTAGACGTCGAGGAGCTAGTCTTTCAGGAGCGCAAGGGTTTTTTGAAGATGTGGCCAAGCTAGAGGGTTCTCCTGTTGAGCGCCCAAGTTGTTCAAGATCTTCTGTGCATAGGGAAACTGGCTCCCCAACAATAGCATGTGTTGTGTGCACAATTTCAAGGTCGACAATAACAATCCACCTAAATATTCAAAGCGAGATAAAGTATAAGTAACAAAATCTAAGAGGAGAGTAGGTCTCACTTATTCTTGTGCCATATAGAAGTTAGTGCATAAACTCACCGTGTGCTATCTGTTTGAGGACAGCTGTATCTTTTCAATTGCACGATGGAGCCAGGTACAAGCACATTGGATTCTATGTAGGAGTTATACTTAGTTGGTAACAATGCTTTCTGCTTGTGCACACCATCAGAGATTTCCAACCTATATCGATTGTTGTGCGTATATTCAAAGCCAAAACTTGAGATAGCTATGACTTGGACATGAGGTTCCAAAGCGACATTTCCTCCATGCATCAATCTAATTGCATCTGGAGTCAACAAGCTTGCCATGGTGCAAGGCAAGGAGAGAATCCTACACAAATGTATTGGATGTAAGGCGCTTGTGTGAAGGAGTCAATAGAACAACCCTTTCATCAAACTATAGCAACTTATTGGTAGATAAAGTCGAGTAGTCCAAAGAAGAGCCAAGCAACTAAATTGAAACGGGTGCAAGTAGCAACATGGCTAGGAAAAATTCAGTTATGCACATTTTTTATGAACATCTACCTCATTATGTGGAGCGAGGAAAGGAAAAATAGATACTCTCTATGCAATTTACTATCAACTATACTAATTTTTAGTCAGTTGCATACATGGAATATGTATAGTTTTGATTGCAACAGCTCAAAGATAAATGTGTATAGTTCAATTAGAATAGATTCAAGATACATGGAGTGAACAAGACAAAAAAGTAGAACGTAGATACATTGAGTCAATTTCCGTACTGGTTGATGAATATGTACAATGGAAAGGACCAAAGGAGTTGTACATTCTTCCCACTACATAGTAGATTTCCGAAAACCAGATATAAGGTTTTACTGCTTGTTGTGCTAGGAAAAAGAACTGCTTGTGCTAGGAAAAAGAAGGGGTTGGATGATTAGTAGGCGTTGTATACATTCCATATCAAGAGGGAAGGCATGCTCCCCATCTTCAAAAAAAAGCCATAAGCTGTTGTCATCATCTTTTGTCACAAAGAAAAATGATTGTCCCCAACACCACAAAAAACAAGTAGCTATCTTAAGCAAGCTATTTACAATCTACTTTATGTCTGCTAGGAGTTTTAGAAAATCTTCCTTAATCCTAGTACCATTTCCCATTCCATACAATGCATCATATTTCATTGCTCGAAGGAAGTCGCAATACGCATCCAAAACAAAATAAGTTGTATGGAACTTTTGGACTGCCTGTTGCACCATCTCGATGTCATGGTTTTCCACTTGGAAGGCTTCTTCGCATGTCTTTTTAGCATCTTCAATAGTCTCTTCACAACCTCTCACAATGTTCTCTGCGAGGACTGCAACATTGCTCTTGTAGACGCTGCTCCAAATAACAGAAGAAGAGTCTGAAGGTGAGGGAGGAGCAACATTAGCTTTTGATCCTGTAATGTCTCCCTCAGACGAGCTGCTAGATATTGTGCTAATGTCTGCTGGTGGGTGCAAGTTTTCCATCACCTGGGGAGTTTTTTAATAGGAACAACTGTGATTATTTTATAACAATAAAAGTTGCATGTGTGTGATTTGTAAGAGGACATTTGGAAATGGGGTGGGAAAATGACAACCACAATGGAAACAAAATCTTCACTAAGGAATGCTTGTAAAATGAAATAATGATTATCTTTACGAGCATGCTTGGAATTGACGACGGGAGATCTTGTATTAGTTGAATTAGTCATATATTTGTACTTAGATCAACAAATAAAAAGTCGCATTTATTTTTATTTTTTAAAAATAATTCTATCCTAGGAATAGATTTAAAATTAAACTACACTTTTTTAAGAAATAGCATAGACCAATACACAAACATACAAATTCGCTTATATGCATAATCAAGTTCAAAAAATATAAATATAGATTAAAATTCCGATTATATTCATGATGTTATTTTCCTTTTAACTATAAGGAAGCAGGACAATTAAATCCAAAATCTATATACATAACTATTATTAAATTCCACCCACTACTTTTTTTTTAGAAAGTACATTTATTCAAGCACATGTAAGCCTAATCTTTGTAACATGAAAAGTGTGTTAGTTTAAGGTCTATAAAATTATGCATTGCAATGAAAAGAAATATAGAGGATATAAAGTGATGTAATTAATGGGAGAAGAATTGTCTACCCAATAATTCAACATTTCCAAAGTTTATCAACATCATTCATTTACCTAATTTTTCCACACATATCTAAACACCATGAATCACACTATACTACTTAGGAATATAATAATCCATCAAGTAAACATTCGACAAAAACCCATGAACCAATCTCTTGATATACGTCAAGCACTCCTATGGAGGGACTTCGTCGGGAAAAAACAATAAGGGAAAGTACTCTACGCAGGGCAAGGAATTCAATCTTCACAATAGAAAATATTAAAGGAGGCCCCTTTGGTTAAAATTTGTAAGGCACCTACCAAGTGAGCATCAAACAAATATTTATAACCAACTACACTATTTCCCATAATAATATTTACCTTAAGCCATCAAATTATAACCATTCAACTAAGCAATGCACTAATATGGGAAAAAGTGATGCAAAATGATTTAAATGATCTTACATGTTTGATGGTTTTAGAAGAGATGCAAAAGAATTTAAATCATCTTACATTGTACTTTAAATTTTTGTATTTGATTATACACCTAAATAATAGATAAACTTATGTTAACAAGACATTTCTATTTTGAAACATAGCACCTTCAAGACTTTAAATTTAAAGAACTTTTGTGAAGAATCTCATCATAGTCCCAAAAGGATGTCATTTCTAATGTTGTTTCTAAGAAATTATATGTTTTTTGAATAAAACCATATTTTACGGATGAAATTGTATATTTGAAAGAGTTGGTCTTATTTTTTCAAATTTACAATGAGCAAATATATTTATACCTATTTGAAATAGTTGCTTTTATTTTATATAATTTGTAACGAGTAAATGTATTTATACCATAAGTATTTTCAGCAAAAGAAGTATTTGGCAAAATTAATTTGAAAAATAAAGGACATAATGATATGTATAAAATATTCCAATAAGTATAAAATGATTTTTTTATAATATAAGTCATATAATGTGGAAAATGCGATCAAAATTTAAATTTTCAAATATGTAAAGTTGGATAGAGATTATTATGTTCATATTTCAAGATGTATGCCTATTAAGCATTAATATATATACACTATATTAAATAAATAGTAATGTGTAAATAAAATGGAAATTTGGAAAGATGTGTTGGCTATATGTCTCTACAGACCCTTTTTCCCAATTCACTTTTAGTTGAGAAAATCTAAATGACAATATAACTGGATGACGTATTTGGAATTAATTTTATCATTGTGGTGAAGGGAAAAATAAGTAATATAATGAATATCAATTTATGGAGGGAAAAATAGATATATAGTGTGAATGAGAAATAAATTGATTTCCTCTTGAAACATATTGTTATCTCATCATTGGGTAAAGGGAAAAACAAGAAATACAAGGAAGCAATTCACCGAAGGAAAAATACACAACCATGGAAAATAAATTGAAAACCTCTCGAAAAGATGAATATCTTCCAAGTAAATTCAGCATCCACAATTCAGAAAGCTTCACCAAGAAAAATTCAAAAACATGGAAAATTCTTGACAAAAAACTCTCCGCCAAGATGAATATCATTGCCAAGTAAAATTCATCATTCACAATTCATAAAGCTTGTGTAATATATATTTAAAAACATTGGTGAATTGTTGGCGGTAAATTGTACTTGGCGGTAAGTTTTTTGTTGATGAATTTTCCATGGCGGTGAATTGTTGGTGGTGAATTTTCTTCTGGTAAATTTTTAGCGATGAATTTTCCCGAACCAAGATAAATTTAACTATAATTATTAGAGGATGTATATTTGAACTATATGAGCCATAGGTGTGAAACTTATTCCTAGGTCAAATCTAACACTATATATTATCTATGGACTAATAAAATAAAGCAAAATTAAAAAATATTACTACAATTTTCTTATTACCTTGCTGAGTTAATCCAATAAAAAATATTGATTTCATCCAAACCAGTAAATAGGGAAACTATACAAGATTTATTTAACAGTCTTTTATTATATATATAATAGAATAAAAATAAATAAGTAGAACTTTATTATTATTATTAATACGGGGACATCCAATATAAAGACAAATAGTATGATGTAACATGACGCTATCATGAGGGCCTCAATAATGACAGCGTTATATTTGTTTTGACAGTGTCTAATCATAATGTCAGCACTTATTAATATTTAAAAAATGTATTTGTTTTTTAATAATAATTTATTTTTTTAGAATTTTACAAATAATTTGGAATTTTTATATTAAGTTTTATGAAGTGAAGCTATGTATTTCTAATTTATTAATAGAATTTGATATCTTTGAGAATGCAATCCGATTAATTTTAGAGCCATGTTGTATAGTTTAGTCAATTAGGTTATTATGCATTAGAAGCTAGGTTAACACGGGGACATCCAATATAAAGACAAATAGTATGATGTAATATGACAATATTAAGAGGGCCTCAATAATGAGATCTCTATATTTGTTTTGACAGGTGCTAATTATAATTTCTGCACTGTTTAATATTTTAAAAATATATTTGTTTTTAAATAATAATTTATTTTTTATTTTTTTAAAATAAGTTGAAATTGTTATATTAAGTTCTATGAATTGAAGTTACTTAAAATAAAGACTACATATATATTATTAATATTAAAGATAGTTTTTATTGTTTTTCTTAAATAAATAAATAATTTTAGTTTTTTGTTTTATCTTCTTTATTAAAGTTATTACTATGTTGTTTGTAATAAAAAAATGTTAAGTTTGCTATATAAAAGTGAAATTTCATATTATTTCATTTATATTTGTGTGAAGGCTGTGTGAAGTATAAGTTATCAATGAGTGTAATTGTGAAGATTTAAATAATGACTATCTCAATACCTGTCTCTAGATTATAAACAATTTATTGTACCTTCTAATAATGTGCTTCTACATATCAAGGTTTTTAATTACATTTTGTCAAAATATAGATTAGGTGTTATATATAAAAGGAAATACATTCCTTATTATGTTCACATCATTTGCATTAGAATTGTGTGACACCTGAATAAAAATTATCTTTTTTGTATTCTTTTGGAATCAATTTTGTTAAAATTCTAGAGTTTTGATACTCTTTAATGGATTTATCATGAAAGAAAACATTTGTTAATGTAAATTTTATGTTAGGATTATTACACAAAAGTAACATTTTGTATCATATATATTTGTCAAAATTACACCAAAGCATATAATGATACAAATGTATATAATTGTGACATAAAAATTTACATAAATTTTATTTTAATAATATATAATAATTAAAAATGTAAATATTACTAAATATAATGTGTACCATTAATTGTATCCCATTACGATACAACCCTTTTTGTAGTTATAATTTACAAATTTTACCACTATAATTATTATTAATTCTTTCTGCAATAATACAATTATTTTACTCAAAATTCAAATATTCCTTAATACCAATATTTTACATTTTATTTTATTTTATATTTTTATACATGGGGTGAAACCCCTTGAGTATTCACATTTCCACCCTACATTATTATTATTATTTTTATTTACCTCAATTTAAACATAAATAATATTATCATTCTCGTATATAATATTATCCCAACATATAACTCTTTAAAAATGGCCATCATATACTCTTTAAAGGCGCCAATTTAATCATTGGTAATATTATTAATTATCTCATCTAAACATTATAACTAAATCATTAAGCTTATACTGATGATAATGTTTAACCCGAGTTTAGACCATCTAATCAATATTATTTAATATTAGACAACAATTTAAACCATTTAATGATTACCATTTTCACGGGAATATATTCACTTTTAACAACATTTTTATTTTTATTATTTTTTTAATCTCAATTTACCTTACTAAAATTACTTCTATCTAAATAAAAATAATAATATGAAATAACTAACCAATTAAAGATAATATTAACATTAACTCCCAAATTAACCCTTTTATAAATTTCAATTTTTAATCTCAATTTTACCTTACTAACATCAAATAACTAACCCATGAATAATAATATTAACATTTACTCTCAAAATAACCTCTTTATACTAAAAATAATATTTACTCCTATTACAATAGTAATTTTATTATCACTTTCATTTTATTCTGCAAATATTATATCACTTTTTCTTTTTTAATTGACGGGGAGACTAGAACTTGTGACTTTAATATTTAAGCCAACCAACTAGAACTTCAGACTGTAGCAACGGAATTACATTAAACCAAGCTAGCGTCCTAAATATTATATCACTTCAATTTAATACTTTAATATAAAATTACTCTCCAAAATAATGTTATAAACTATAAATCATATTGTTTTATAATAAGCATTCAACTGCCATTTCTATTATTTTATAATAAGAAGTGCTATTTATTTTCAATTGTCCATAATAATATTTATAATATTTATGACATTATTATTATGTTATTTGATAATGCAAACTGATTTCCACATTCCACAGAGAAAAAAATACTTAACTTCATTCGATAAAAAAAAAAAAACTTAATTTCATCCAATAACGAATAAACTTATTTAATCAGTTCAAAAATTACACTTTTAATCTTCTATTTTTTTCTATTAAATAAATGAAGGTAAAAAAAAAAACTTACACTTCCCTAATAAATTCTGTGAGATCTCATCGCACATATACTATCTATTGCACGAATATGGGGAGGGTGAAGATATCTATTTCAACATCTACGAATAAGCAAAGGTATGATTGCAATTGTCTAAATTTAATACTCATTGCAGAGGATAAAGGCAACGATAGAGGTGAACATTGCACGATGCAGCTATGCATTAATGTTGATTTTAGGTCTGATTGAATCAGATACTCCGTCAGCACACCCTAACTCACCTCCTCATAGCAATGGGGTACTATATTTATTTTATTTTATTTTTGGCTAATGTTAGACCACCTTATCGTGGTTAGCTTCCCATTAATGCTATGGCTAGATATTCAAAATTAATAACCTACAACAAGATCTTGGATATAGGATTGATAAAATAAATGTTGAACAAGTTTTTCAAACGGTGGGCAAGGTAAATACGGTTCATTGTCAGTCATCAAGAATTAATGGCTCCCGTAACGCGCAATCCCACCATTCACCTATTCCTATTCCCTTGCCTGCTCATCAACAAATGATAAAAAGGAAGTGATTTGATTCAGGAATTGATGCTATGGTCGATGGAATCTTCTCATCACGTCATGGGTTTCCATAAATTCAAAAGTGAAATCCACTCCTTGTTACATCTTATAAGGACTGCATTTGTCCTTGAAATCAGCACAGTGACAGGTTATTGAAGGAGACGCTTCAGCAGATGGGTAGTCTGAAATAACATTGACTTTGCTACCTATCTCCCTGACACAGCAGATACACCAAATCTTTGTACAAAAAAGACACCAAGGCAGCGAATTAAGAGCTTCGTTTGGCTAATTCCACCATAACACGACACTGCAGATTATGGTTTCCATTAATCTGAGTACAAGAAGGTTTGGTATCCATTCAGTTCCCTACTAAATATCTATACATACCTACCTCCCAAACCACCATTTCATATGCAAGGTGTTAGGCTAGCTCAAGGCGATGCACCAAAATACGGAGGGTTGACTAAACACTACACTGGATCTTAATTGCAAGGTGAAATGAATATTACCAAGAGGTAGTTACAAGAACCTTTGGCCATAATTTTAGAGCTAAAATTTACCTGAAAGCTGTGGACTCCAGAATTCCAAGAGTTTGCTACCGAGGGAATTTTTTTTTTAAAACATATCTCTAGATTTATTCGATCTCCCATTTGCGTAGGAGCCATGCAGGTTTAAGACAATCCACAACGCAAAAACTTGCTTTCATCTCATAATACAAACTTTATAAACCATAACATAATATAACAATACAATACACAACATACGTTATCAGATCGCACTCCATAAATTAATTTTTATCAAATTCCGCTCTGTTAAAAGGGAAGCGGAGACACAACGCGGGAAGGACACATGACTTAGGCAGATGCGAGGTATAGAACTACTTGACAGAGAAAATGTAAAAAATCAATTAAAAAAAACCCATGCTTAAAACAAGGTTTGAGGTAGGTTGACAATAGATTCATAGATTATTTACGCCTCTACTACATCCTAATTCCAAGCATTATAGGTTGTGACAAGTTGCCATACCTCAGAATACACAGCCAGGAATTGCAGAGAAGTTGATTCCGCGTTCACCTTCCCAACTGCTTGTTCGCCGCACAAAAATAGTAAACTTCGAATCCATCTTAAAGCAGGTTGCATTTATTAACTCACAAAGCTTTGGTGACTTTGTAAATGCTAGGAAACACACACAGACCAGGGGAGTGGTGTAGAACGGCGTGAACGGCTCCCAGCCATACCTGGTGACGCCAAAATAGGAGGAATGGCCATGCCTGTTGATGCGGAGACAATAAATACGGGAATTTGGTGAGGGCGAACACAGTGATTTCCAAACAGGAAATATTTAATGGGCAAAACTTGCGTGTAAAAATATTAATCTTGCTGTCATATCTCACCTTTTCAGGGAAAAACTACTGAATGACATGTCTCGTGTGAATCCAACGAATAGTCTTAGCTAGCATCGAAGCAGACTTTTCTCATTGAATTTCACTATAATAGCCTATCGGCTAATTATTTTTATTGTATATTAAATCGCGGTATTATTATTTGAAAAACAAAAATAAAAATTATGAATTTTATTTAAATTTTTAAAATTCAAATTATTCAAAATATAAATTTTATTGTAAGTCATAAAAATTAAATAAGTTATTTTATAATCTTACAATATATAAGTTTAAACTTAAATTTTATCTTCTTTTTTTTTTAGCTTCTTTACAATTTAAATTTAAATTATTAATATTTACATATTCTAATTATTATTAGTATTTTAATTATTGAATAGTTGAATTTATTATTTATAATATTTAATAAATTTTATTTTTTAATAAATTAAATATGATATTTGATAATTTATAATTAATTATTTTAATAATTAAAACTAGTAACTTCGAATAGTAACAAATTCTTAAGTCAAGATTGTGTTTAGTATCATAATTATGATTATATATATTAAGTTATAATTATAATTATATAATTTTTAATTAAATTAGAATGAAATTATAAATAATTAGATTGTATAAAATTAATTGAAGCAAGATTTTATTTTTTAATTCAATTAAAATTATATATATTATTCTATCATATAATAATTTAATTTATGAAATATTATTTTAAATTTTAAAATAATTATAAAAAAAATGTTTAAATCAATTATATTATAATCCTACCACTAATTAATAATTAATTTAATTTTTAATTAAATAATTATTAAGTGAGGTTATTATAGTTTAAATAATTAATTACATCATTAGGATTATTTTTTAACCCACTAGCAAGAAGTCCCACCTCTAGAGTCAAACCTGAAACCAGTGGGGAGCAAACCCACTACCTAAGCCAACTCTACTACCCAAAATTAGGGTTAAAACTAGAATTAACATTTGCGATTTAAGTGAATAAAATTTTAAGGTAATATTTTATCATTATAAAAAAATAACAATAATTAGTCAAATTTAAAAACATGTTCAATTTTATTTTCTCTATAATTATGATTATATAGAATAAAACATATTTAGATTTATATGTTTAATGAATAAATGCAATTAAAGGTTCCAATTAAATATTTTCTATAACATTTTAATTGATAAATATATTCCAAGTTCTTAACTTATGATGAATTTAATAAAGGGAATGTAAGTGAGGACGAATGGGTATCTATTGCTATCAAGGAAAATAATCTTGTGTCTACTGAATCTACTATTTGTACAAATGTGGAGAAAGCCCTAGCTACTCGAGTTGAAGAGAAAGATGAATGGGTGATTGACAGTGGATGCTCTCATCACATGACAGGTGATAAAAGTAAGTTTGTGAGCTTGGAAAAGTATGATGGTGGTGATGTAAGATTTGGTGATGACAAAGTAGGTGTAATCCATGGCAAAGGATGCATTTCTCTTGATGATAAGCATAATACTGATGATGTCGTATATGTGGAAGGCTTGAAGTATAATCTTTTAAGTGTTGGACAGATGGTTGACAAGGAATACAATCTTCAATTCAAGGATGAAAAGTGTAGAATATTGGAGAGTTCCAAAAATGTGATTGCATCAAGTACAAAAATAAAAGGTAATATATTTCACCTGAGTGTTGCTAGTAAAAGTTGTATTATTGCTCAAGTTGATGAAAGTTGGTTGTGGAATATGAGAATGTGTCATCTAAACTTTGATAATATTATCAAGATAATATCTACTTGCTTTAGAGATCTTCCTAAGTTGATAAAACCTACTAATGCGATATGCAAGGAATGTTAGTTAGGGAATAAAACTATAATTTCATTTCAGAGCAAAGAAAATTATTTAAATGAAGTGTTGGAACTTGTGTATACTGACTTGTGTGGTCCTTCTAGAGTTATAAGTTTACAAGGATAAAGGTATTTCATGTTACTTATTGATGATTATTTCATAATGATGTGGGTTACTTTCTTAAGGGAGAAATCTGAAGCTCTAGAGAAGTTCAAGATTTTTAAGGCTATGGTTGAGATAGAGACAAGTCTAAAGATTAAATGTCTCAGATCAAATAGAGGAGGTGAATTCACTTTTGGTAAGTTTAATTATTTTTGTGAAGAACATGGAATAAAGAGACAATTATCTACCCTGCGAACCCCTTAGAAAAATGGAGTTATGGAAAGGAAGAACATGACAATTGAAGAAGCTTCTAGAACTATGATGCTGGAAGGAAATGTTCCTCATATCTACTAGAGAGAAGTTGTGAGTATTGTTGTTTACACACTCAACCGGGTACAAGTCAAAGGTGATACTAGGTAAGACTCCTTATGAACTATGGTATGGTCATAAATCTATTGTTAGATACTTCAAAATCTTTGGGAGTAAATGCTATATCAAAAGAGATGAAGATATAGGAAAGTTTAATGCTAGGAGTGATGAAGGAATCTTCCTTGGTTATTCTAATAAAAGCAAGGCCTACGGGTGCTACAATAAGAGATTGAGGAAAGTAGATAAAAGTTTAAATGTCAAGGTTGATGAAGACATAGCTAGACCATCCAGAACATGTGGATATGATCCACAACCTGTGGATATGATCATAATTATAGTTCACATAAAGGAAGGAAAGCTTAGACTTCAAATCACATTTAAATCATTCCAATGAATCATGAAAACCAAGAGGAAGGAACTAGTAAAAATGCAGAAGAATGATCACAAGAGCCTGAAGATCAAGAATATCCTAAGACTCCAAGGTATGTAAGACTAAATCATTCAAAAGATTAGATCATAGGTGATAATATCGAAGGTTTTTAGAATAGGAGAAAATTTAAAAAAGAATATTGTTTGATTTCAAAGACTGAGCCTAATAATGTCAATGAAGCATGCAAAGATGAACATTGGGTGGAAGCAATGAAAAAAGAACTATAGAAGATTGAGAAGAATGATACATGGATTCTTGTTCCTAGACCTAAGGACAAAAATGTAATTGGAACTAAATGGGTCTTTAGAAACAAACTGAATGAGCAAGGTGAAGTTGTTAGAAACAAAGCAAGACTAGTGTGTAAAGGATATCCTCAGATGGAAGGAATTGAATTTGAAGAAACTTTTTCCCCTGTTGCTAGGATTGAAGCTGTGAGACTATTTCTTTCTAATGTTTCTTACAAAAACTACAAGGTTTATCAGATGGATATCAAGTCAACATTTCTAAATGATGAATCAGAAGAAGAAGTGTATGTTTAGCAACCTGATGGATTTCAATTGACTGATTAGGGAGATGTGGTTTTTTGGTTGAAGAAAGCACTGTATGGACTTAAGAAAGACCCTAGAGTATGGTATGCCAGATTGGATGAGTATTTTTTGAAGCATGGATTTAATAAAGGTATTGTTGATAGTAATTTTTCTTTCAAGATTGATCATGATAAAGATTTGATTGTTGAAGTATTTGTTGATGATATCATTTTTGGAGGAGATGATGGTTTGTGCATGAAGTTTGTTGATGCGATGTAGAGTAAGTTGGAGATGTCTATGATTGGAAAGATGAAATTATTTTTGGGATTGCAAATTACTCAGCTAGATAAAGGGATCTTTATACCTCAGTCCAAGTATATGAAAGAATTGCTAAAGAAGTTTGGTATGGAAGATTCAAAGTGAATTGGTACACCTATGGTGACCAGATGTAAGTTGACACAAGATGATTCTTTGAAAGAAAATTAAACTAGATACAGATCAATGATTGGTGGATTGCTCTATTTGACTCAAACTAGACTTGATATCATGAATGTTGTATGCATTGTTCCAAGATTTCAAGCTGATCCTAATGAATCTCATGTGACTGTTGTGAAGAGGGTTTTCAGATACTTGAAGGGGATAGTTGATTTTGGCCTATGGTATCCTAGAGATGATGATCTTACTTTGAATTCCTTTATTTATGTTGATTGGGCAGGAGATGTTAATGACATAAAAAGTACTAGTTATGGTGCATTTTTCTTAAGAAAGAAGTTGATTTCATGGTTAAGTAAGAAGCAAAATGCCATTTCTTTATCTACTGTAGAGGCAAAATACATTGTTGTAGCTAAAAATTGTACTAAAGTATTGTGGAGTAAGCAAATGTTGAAATATATCAGAGTTGTGTATGATGAACTTATTGCTATATTCTGTTATAATTCAAGTGAAATTAAAATTTCTAAGAATCCAGTGTTGCATTCAAAGACCATGCAAATTTCACTTTTTGAGAGAGAAGGTGAGTAAAAAGGAATTCATATTAGAGTATGTTCCTACTAAGGAACAAATTGAAAATATATTTACCAATTCATTGCCTAAGGATACTTTTGAGTATCTCAGAGGGAAGCTAGGGGTGATTAACCCTTCTAATCAAATCTAAGATGCATTGATTTGCATCAATCCATGCATTTCATAGTCATATCTTGATTCGAATTGATGTTGTGGTGGTTGATACTCAAGGGGAGTAGTCACATGTTCAAATATATGGTTCAGAGCTTATGTGTATCTTTTTCATTGATGTCAAAGGGGGACAAGATTCATGTGAAATAGTTGAGGAGAAAAGAGTCAGAATCTAAGGGGAAGAAAATGCTAAGAGAAAGTTGCGTTGATGGTTTTTTTCAGTTCATGTGTTGCCATCAATCCAAAAGGGGGAGATTGTTGGATGTTGCTAATATGTGGTTGTCACTGATATTGACACTATTGGCATTAATGTCTTTAAGACTGTATATGTCGAGGATATTGAGAAAAATGTAATAAAATAAGTTACGGGTTGTCAGTGATGTAGTGAAGTTCAGTCTGTTGGTTAGCTCAGTTCATTGATGATCAGAGGTTACGGATTAAAGGGATTTTTATCGATTATATCTAGTTTATCTAGGTTAAGTTTCAGAGATCTGTATGAACATTTGATCGAGTTATGAGTATTTGTGTTCTAACAATTTTTTTGTTGCTTCAATTGGTGTTCCTAAATGAAGATGATGTGATTCTAGTAAGTTTAGTTGTTGTAGATGCTTCTCTGGTGATTCATGATGTTTTTGAATGTTTCTATATTTTTCTCTATCTATGTTGCATGTCCACATTGATCGTTGTGCTCATGATTGGTTATTTTCTCTTGTGTATTCATGTTTTTTATGTTCATGGATGACAGGGTAATTGTAGCATGTTGTGGATCTTCATGGAATAATTTTTTAAGGTGTTTCATGTTTGAGTATTCTATTTTAGTTCTTCATTATGTTTTGGCTAGCATTGGTCGATTCACATTGAAAATTATTTATTGTTTTGGGCTGACAGTTTACATATGTTCTATTATTTTGTTGAATCCGACATGTAGCAATGTAATCTATTGTTGTGGATATATATAAGTGATTGTTTATTCCCTTTGAAGGCATACATTTGTATGAGATGTGTGAATAATGTCCTAATCATTCAAAGATAAAAGTAGAGTGTGAATAAGAGTGAGCAAAGTGTGAAGAAGTATTCATGTGCTTAACTAGAACTATAATCATGCATTAGCAGATGCTATTTTCTATGTTCAAAATCCTGTTGATGTAATTTGAATGTTTTTGTAAGAAAATGTGTCTTCCTTTGGGAAGTAATCCTTTTTGTATTTGAGCAGTGAGCTCTAGGTAGTGTTCCTGAATGCATATGCATTCCCCATTTATTCTTCTTTATACTTTTAATAGGGTATAATCTTGTGGGGTTACCTCCTTATTTTTTCCCCTAACAAGATTTCCACATAAAAATCTTGGTGTTATGTGTGTTTCAAATGTGTTAATGATTTATGATTTCATGGTTATTAATAAGATATAAGAATAAGGTTAATAAGTTTAATAAGTTTGAATTTTTGTGACAACTGATTCACCCCACCCCCTCTTACTCATTTGCCCTTGTGTTGCCAACATGAGGTGATATGGGATAGCAACATATAAGAAGGATAGTTTGAGATTTGATGGAAATAATTATTATTTTTGGAAGACTCTAATGGAGTGTCATTTGAGATGCATTCGTGAACCCTACTAGACAATTACAAAGAATAGGTATATCATCCCATAGAATGGTCCTTCTACTGCAAGTGAGATTAAGGAATCCAAGTACAATATAAAGGCTAAGGAAGCATTGTTGAGTGCTCTGACTAATTATGAGTTGACAAATGTAATGGAGTTCAAGACTACTTATGAGATTTGGAAAAAGTTGGAAAATTTGTATGAAGGTGATAGCCATGTGAAGATTGCCATTTTGAAAAGCCTGAAAGGGAAATATGAAATGTCGAGAATGGGTGAAGATGAGAACATCGCTTCTTTTATGTAGAGAGCGAATGAACTTGTGTATCAGATGTGCTGGTGGAACATTGGAAGAATCAAATACTGTTGCTAAAGTGCTTAGATCCTTTCCTATTGCATACAAACACAAAGCTACCACTATTGAGGAGATTTAGACTGTGACAAATATAACCAGAGGCATGTTGATTGGTAAGCTTACTGCTTTTGGGTTAAGTGATTTTGGTAAATCTCTTCCTATGACAAAATCTGCATTCAAAGTTACTATCTCTAGAAAATATAAGTAGAGATATGATCTAGGAGAAAGTTCTTCTAGAAAAATGTCCAAGTATGAGCAAGATATGAGAGAGATTGAAGAAGAAGAGAGAGAACTAGATGAGCTTGAAGCACATATTGTCAAAAGGGTAGCCAGAGGAGAAGGTAACTATAAAGGGAAATTGCCTCTTAAATATTTTTCTTGTAATAAGATGGTTCATTTTGTCTCAAGGTGTCTAGAAAGAGTTCCTAAGCCAAGACCTAACAAGCCTAGATTCTAAAGAAAGTGTTATTATGCATGCTACTGATGAAGGTGTGATAGATGATGATTCTGATAAAGGGAATTTAAGTGAGGATGAATGGGTATTTATTGCTATCAAGGAAAATGATCTAGTACGTACTAAATCTACTAGTTGCATAAATGTGGAGAAAGCTCTAGCTGCCAGAGTTGAAGAGAAATATGAATGGTTGATTGACAGTGGATGCTCTCATCACATCACAAGTGGTAAAATTAAATTTGTGAGCTTGGAAAAGTATGATGGTGCTGTTGTAATATTTGGTGATTACAAAGATAGTCTAATCTATGGCAGAGGATCCATTTCTCTTGATGGTAAGAATAATACTAATGATGTTCTATATGTGGAAGGTTTGAAGCATAATATCTTAACTGTTGGATAGATGGTTGACAAGGGATACAATATTCAATTCAAGGATAGAAAGTGTAGAATATTAGGGAGTTTCAGAAATGTGATTACATCTGGTAAAAATAAAAGTAATATCTTTCACCTAAATGCTACTGGTAAAAGTTGTCTAATTGCTCAAGTTGATGAAAGTTGGTTGTGGCATAGGATAATATGTCATGTAAAATTTGATAATATTATCAAGATAAGTTATACTCAAGCAGTAAGAGATCTTCCTAAGTTCATAAAACCTACTAATACTATATGCAAAGGATGTGAGTTAGGGAAGAAAACTAGAGTTTTATTCCAAAGAAAACAACATTGTTCGCATGAAGTGTTGGAGCTTGTGCATACTGAATTTTGTGGTCCTTCCAGAGTTAGACGTTTACAAGGAGACATGTATTTCATGTTATTTATTAATCATTATTCTAGATTGATGTGGGTTAATTTATTAAGGGAAAAATCTAAATCTCTAGAGAAATTCAAGATTTTTAAGGCTATGGTTGAGACAGAGATAGGTCTGAAGATTAAATGTCTGAGATTAGATAGCGGTGGTGAATTCACTTCTAGTGCAAGTTTAATTATTTTTGTGAAGAACATGGGATAAAGAGATAATTATCTACCTCATGGACCCCTCAAAAAAATGAAATTATGGAAAGGAAGAACAGGACAAGTCAAGAAACTTCTAGAACCATGATTTTGGAAGGAAATGTTCTACATATCTACTAAAGAGAAGTTGTGAGTACCTCTGTTTACACTCTCAATCGGGTACATGTCAAAGGTGATACCGGTAAGACTCCTTATGAGCTATGGTATGGTCATAACCCTACTATTAGATACTTCAAAATCTTTGGGAGTAAATGCTATAGCAAAAGAGATGAAGATATAGGAAATTTTGATGCTAGAAGTGATGAATGAATATTTCATGGTTATTTTACTAAAAGTAAAGCCTACCGATGCTACAATAAGAGATTGAAGAAAGTAATTTCAAGTGTTATTTTCAAGGTTGATGAAGATACAATTATACCATCCAGAACCTGTGGATATGATTCAAATGATCAAAATGATAGTTCAGATAAAGGAAAAAAAAATCAAACTCTATATCAAGTTCAAATCATTCCGGTGAATCAGGAAAATCAAGAGGAAGAAACTAGTGAAAGTGCATAAGTGAGATAACAAGAGCCTGAATTTCAAGAAAACCCTAAGACTCCAAGGTATGTATGAATAAAGAATTCAAAAAATTAGATTATAGGTGATAAGAAAAAAGGTGTGTTGTCAAAACAAGGACAAACAACTAAGAGGGGGGTGAATTAGTTGTCTTAGAATATTTAAACTTTTTAAACTTAAATTTACTTAATCTTAGATATGATGAATTAGAAATTAACCATAGATAATCAGCACATTAGAAACATAGAGAACACCAAGATTTTTTTTATGTGGAAACCCTATTAGGGGAAAAACCATGGTGGATGTCAATCCACAATATTATACCTTGTTAAAAGTATAACAAAGAATAATGGGAATGCACATGCATTCAGACACACTACCTAGAGCTCATTGCTGAAAGAAGACACTATCTTATAGAAATTCAGATTAGATCCACAGGGTATGAAATGAGAAAATAGCTTCTACCTAAGCCTGATTATAGTTTCGATTAGGAATACAAACACTCTTCACACTTCACTCAACCTTCTTCAGAATCTACTCTGCAATTGAATGATTAGATCACTATTCACACATTTACTCTTCCTCTACATTCACACACACTTTAACTTCATACAAAAAACCACCCTTATATATCCACAACATGGATTTGCATCAACACCTTCGTCGGCCAAAATAAAATATGAAATATGAAAAATATACACAATGTCGGCCCAAATTTACAAGTAAACTTCCAATGCGAATCAAACACCATCAGCCAATATTATATTGCATCCCAAAATTACATCCTTGAGTGTGCCAAACATTCAAATTTTAATCTTCAAGAATCCACAAAATGCTACAACCACTATGTCTACCAAGAACATAAAAACTTGAACACATAAGAGAAAAATGATTGACCATGAACACACTAATCAATGCGGATGAGAAACAAAGATAAAGGAATCCACAAGCATCATGAATCAATAGAGAGGCATTTGCAACAACTAAACTAAGTAGAGAAATCACTTCATCTTCATTCAGGAACACAACCAGGTGAAGTAGTAGAAAAACTACCAGAATGCAAATCTCCATAACTTGCTCAAAACTTCATGTGGACCTCTGAAATAGAAATTAACCACAAATAATCAACACATTAGAAACACAAAGAACAACTATATTTTTGTATGTGGAAACCCTATTAGGGGAAAAACCATGGTGGATGCCAGTCCACAATATTATACCCTATTAAAAGTATAAGGAAGAATAATGGGAATGCACATTCATTAAAGCACACTTCCTAGACCTCACTGCTCAAATACATGGGTTCTCATTTCCCAAA
>VDFB02324844.1:0-47658 GCA_007258455.2 Sequoia sempervirens
CGCCTCCCTTAATCGAGAGCTTTAGGACCTCCGAAAGCTTGATTACTTGGAAAGTAAGTGAGGGTAAATTTCCCTCACTTTACCAATCTCCATCCATCTTGCTTTGCTTGGATGCATCCCCTTCAGGCCCACTCTGAGGTACTCAACATCTCCTCTTCGTGAAGTTCTGACATTCCTGTCGAGAATAACATCTTCTGGCAACTCTGACATGTACTCTGGAGAAAGGTCATCAACTGATGGAACTTGAATATCTGTGACTTCATCTAGGATCATTGGAGGCTCATACAGTTTCAAATTCTCAACATTGACAACCGAGTAAATATGCATGTATGGAGGAAGATTGAGGCGGAAGGCATTAGTACCAATCTTCTCAAGGATCTCAAAAGGACCATATCTAATTGGCTTAAGCTTTTTACCTTCACCTTGCATCCTTTCCTTGTTGATATGTAACCAAACTCTGTCTCCAACCTGAAAATGATGATCAGTGCGATGCTTGTCATGGCGAACCTTGTATTTTGCTTGGCTCTGTTCCAACCGTGCTTCCACTGCCTGATGAATTGCTTGGACTTTCTGGATGAACTTCAAAGCCTTCTCTGCATCATGGCGTCCATCTTCAACATCATCTTTCCCAAAAGCAAAATCCATTGGTGTCTTGGGCACATAACCAAAGCATGTCTCAAAAGGAGACCTTTTAGTAGAAGAGTGTGCTGCATGGTTGTAGGCATGCTGCACATAATGAAGACTCTCATCCCACAACTTAGGATGCTTACTGCAGTAACCTCTGAGTAGATGCACAACTGTCCTGTTTACAACCTCTGTCTGTCCGTCGGTCTGCGGATGGAAGGTCGTACTCTTCTTCAGTTTAGTGTCCATGAGTCCCCACAAAGTTGACCAAAATTCCCCCAAGAATCAAGAATCTCGATCCGATACAATAGAAGTAGGTAACCCAAAATGAACCCATACAAATTGAAAGTACAAATGAGCTGTCAGTTCAGCAGTGACTTGCTTTTTACATGGCATTAAGATACACATTTTGCTGAATCGATCAACTACTACATACAAATAATCATGTCCCTTCCTAGACATAGGTAACCCCCACAAAGTCCCTGACACTTCTTCTCCTGCTTTTAATCTAGAAGGTACGTGTAGTGAGGTGTGTGTGTACAAGCCCACTTCCTCATACTAGCTTACTTTGGCCAGTAATAGCTAACACAACTTCTAATATACTTTAGTTACGCTTTGCATACGCAGGCCAAATAACAATATTTCAAGAAATGAGTCAATGTTTTGCTTACCCCAAAGTGTCTCGCGAATCAATGAGGTATGTGCTTCTAATCACTGCGGTGTTGTTCATCTTTTGGAACACATAATTTACCTGCTGATATAATAGCTTCATCCCTGCATATATTAGTCTTTCTTCTTACATAAGCTTACTATTCATTAAAGCATGATATCCTTAAAGCTCTCATCATTAGCATATTGTTCCCCGAAAACTTTCTATGAACCATAGAACTATTCCTTCCAAGGATTATCAAAGAATTCACTGGCGTAGAGGTCTTAGAGAGCAATCAAGGCTTTGTTATTAAGTGGGTACCTTTCTATACTTAATAACCAAATGAAACTCATAGGAGAAAACCCATCCAATCAAAGTGCCTACTTTGTTGCAGTTTTAGTTTTGTGAGTGCAAATATTGAAGTGGTCAGATCGCTGGGTGGGATTACAGCTTTTCCCCATTATGTAATGTTTCCATTTTACCACCTGAATCAAAGCATAAAAGTTCTTATCATATCGGGATAGTTACTTACCGCCCCGTGTTGCTCTTCGTGAGTGGTAGCAAACCGTTACCTCCTTGCATGAGTAATGCCTCCTATGGCAAACTCCACTCGTGATCTCGTCTCGATCTCAAATGGTTGATGTAGATCTGGTAAGGCCAAAACTGGTGCGGTGCTCAACTTTCCTTTCAAAGTGTCGAAAGCCTTCTGTTGCGGACCTCCCCACTGAAAAGTTGCCTTTGTACTGGTTAATGCATGTAATGGTGATGCTATAAAAGAGAAGTTTGCAATAAACTTTCTCCAGTACTGAACTGCACCTAGAAAACTTCTGACCTCTGTGACTGTACTTGGCTTAGGCCATTTTACAATAGCTTCGACCTTCGCAGGGTCTACTTTCAATTGACCACTCCCTACGACATAGCCTAAGTACACTAAGGATGTCTTAGCAAATTTGCATTTAGACATCTTTACATACAATTTTTCTTTTCTCAATACATCAAAGACTTTCTTTACATGACTTACATGATCTTCCCAAGTTTGACTGAATACCTCAGATTTATCATCTTCTTTGGCTTTTACAAGCATCAATACAAAGTTTTTACTTGAATTGACCAACCTCTTCATTTGACCAGCATTAACTAGTGTAAGATTAGTCTTCACCTTATGTGCCCGTATAATGTATTCTACCCCATCTTTAAAAAGATGATACTTATTCTCCCCCCTATAAAAGATTGCTTTTCTGTCATAAAGATAAGGACTCCCTAACACAAGCCCACAAATATCCAAAGGGACCACATCGACTTCTACCTCATCTACAAAGTTTGCAGTGATAGAAAATCTCAATTTACATTGTTTAGTTACTTGTAGTTGAGCATCATCGCAAACCCATCCAAGTGGATATGGTTTCGGATGAGGTGTTGTAGTCAAATTAAGTTTCTTTACAACTTCTTCAGATATTAAGTTTACTTGTGAACCCGTATCAAACAGAGTATCAATCTTAGTGTGTTTTGTTACAACACGAATGTGAAACAATTCATTTCTTTGCTTATCAACCTTAGGAGAAGATTCTTTACTTGTACTTGCACTGGCATTAGAAAAACTTGCATCAGATGAGAGAGTTATACCTTTCCCTTTACCTTGGATTCCGGTAGCAACAATCTTCGTCTCATCTCCAGAGTCTGAACCAAGATCTTGTTGAATCACTGCATTAGTCTTCTGCTTGCCTTTATCACCTCCATATCTTTTCGGCCTCAACTCAGGATGAAGCTTCCAACATCTCGAATCATCATGCCCCTCTTTCTTGCAATGGGAGCATGTGGGTTTCTCACCCTCTTTCTGAGCTGTAGTTGTCTTCTTCCCTTTGCCTTTATCTTTGTCTTTGTCTTTCCCTTTAGACTTACCCTCGAACTTAGATGGCTTCTTGGAAAAGTTATCACTAAAAGTATTCTTACCCCTTGACTCTATATGAGTAGCTTGAACAGACACCTCGTCTAGATTGTTGGGACTCAACATCAAAATAGTGTGCCTAAGGTAAGAATGTAAACCACCAATATACTTAAGTAATGTGTCTTGGGTATACAAGGGAACATTAAGAGCAATGGCCCATTTCCTAAACTCATGAGTATACTCCTGGACAGACTGCCCCTTACCTTGTCTAAAGGTTTGCCAATTCATGGTTAACTGTTGCATGTAACCTAAAGGGTAGAATTGTTTCCTAAGGGCAGCAACAAACTCCATCCAAGACATGTTAACTTGACCATGGTGAGCAATTTCTTCACGAGTTTTACTCTCCCACCAGGTGAGAGCTGTACCTCCCAACCGGAGAGTTGCTAATTGAATCCTAGAAGCATCTTCTACTAGGCCTTGTATCCTACAATATACTTCTACTTGTTGGACCCAATCGTCTAACTTCTCAGCATTTAACTCCCCACAGTATTTAGGTAACTCAAATTTTACATCAAGCTTAATTACAGGCTTAGACTTGCTCTTAAATGGATTTACATTAGAAGAAGGAGAAGGAGAAGGAGGAGAAGAAGGGGGAGAAGAAGAAGAGGGAGAAGATGGAGGAGAAGGAGTTTTTGGAGCTTTCCCCTCTGTGTCTTTCTGATCTTCCCGCTTCTTGTGCTTTGAAGAACCTCCCTTTTCACTCTTCCTCTTTTCAGCATAAAGTTCGTCCACCATTGCCTTCATGTCAAGAAATAGCTTCTGGAAATCCTTGACACTAAGCTCTGAACTTTGACCACCTTCTTTTTCTTCCATCTGTGACGGTTGATTAACTCTTCGTCTTCCGATTTCTGGATTGTACTCTTCAAGTTCTCCTTCGCCTCGTTGCAACCTGGATCTCGTTAGCATTCAAATTGCAATACAAGCCACATACATAGCTCTGATACCAACTTGATCTATTTAGGATCTAGGACTTAATGCTACAGAATGCTTAACGTAAAAGATCGATTATTACAACGTTTAACTTAAGTGATTACAAATTTAAATGCTCAAATGAAATAAATGAACATAAAATAATTAAATAAATGCCAAGATAAACTGAGAAAGAAAAGAGAGAAGAATAGAGAGACGAAACCAATTGATAACGGAGTTCGTCCCTAAGGACTACGTCTCCGGGTCCCTCTCCAATGGAGGACCGATCCGATTAGCTCCAAATTCAATTACAATCGCTTCAAGACTATCTCCTTCAAGCATTCAGCAGCATGACAGTACTCTGATATGCAGAAACGTCTTCAATCTCTCGGGCATTCTCTCGCTATCTCCACCTGGACTTGTAAATCCCATCTCAACCCCTCTTTTTATACAAAAAGTTTGCCTAATTAAGCTTAACCACTTCATTAAATGCACATCTTCCCTGATCAGCTCGTATCAGGTCTATTCCATCCTCTGCAATCTTTTGGTTATAGTGGTTTTGTTTGTTTTCTTTGTTTTGGCCTTATTTGGCCATTTGGTTATTGGTTCGGTTGATAGAAACTTAACAAAAAAAACCAGTGTCCATATATATTTCGGATATCCCGCGTGGTCTACCGGTTACTAAAAATTTTGGTGGCCGCGGGGTCGGCGGTTCCAACCCCGCCAGCCTCGCTTTTTAACCAACATCCAACAGACTAACAATAAAGACACTGCTTGCTATACATATAGTGAAGCCTATGTTTGGCGGAACGGCCAACGCCCCGGCTGTTTCGGCCGAGGTCGCGGGATAGAGCCCGTGGCATATACTTTTGTTCAAACAAACAAAACAACTTCCCGAATGATCAGAGGTTGAGAACGATGCCACGTGTCAAACAGCCATTCGCCAGAACTACCGACGTGTTCGATAACGCAGCTGACCCGTACGCTGACCGGCCGGCCACGTGTCGAGCTATGATTCACCAAAAATGCTGACTCACCATCCACGTGTCGAGCTCCTACTTGCCCGAGATGATGACGTGTCGAGCTGACTGGACTGCCACGTGGGATGCTGACTGTAATGCCGTACTGTACGGAAGGACACGTGTCGCTTGCTGATTGGTCCGTACGATCTGAGTCACCTACCACGTGTTGGGTCAAATTCGTCCATTTGATTCCGTACTGTACGGATGATTTGCTGACGTCATCCTTCGTACCCTCAAATTGACTGAAGTTTGACTGCTTCTAACTCGAGCGTATGATGTCGGATTTCGACGAAACGAACGCCGTCGGAATCGTCTCGACGAGCTCTTCACGATGACGCTGGTTCCGTTGATTTCCGAGATGATTATTTTTTCTGCCTTCTGGACACCCCTGAAGCCAGTTTGACTGAAAGTTTGACTGGCCGTAACTTGTACAAACGGAGTCCTTTTCGACCCGTTCAAGTTGCGTTGGAACCAGGACGTCGTTCTCTTTCTGATGAAGCTGAAATCTGGAGCATTGGGAACACTTCAATTTTCACTGAAAAATTGTCCCCCGGATCATCTGGTGCCAACTATGTTCTTGTGTGGATGACTTTTTGTTTTGATTAAGTAGATGAATTCCTTAATAGTAGAACTTAGCTTCATTGGTTAAGGATTGAAATTGAAATTAAAGTATATTGATTGCCCCTTTCTCAGTATACTGTGTTCCCAAAAATTGGTATCAGAGCCAAGTTCCTTGGAAGAAGTTGTTGGTATAATTAATTATTTAATTACACTTTAGCATAAGTTTACTTAGGCATATTTTATTTCCTAAGTTAATTATTATCCTTATCTAGTTGAGTTGTCTTTTTGCTCAAGATAAGATTAGGGTTGTGCATGATTGCCTTTTTGAAGGCTTTTGTATTATTTGTAAAACAATTACTTTTCAATAATCATTATTTTGGTTTTTTCTTGCACATATTTTCTCTGAGGGTTTACAAAACATCTCTTCTTTTTTGTTCTGAATATTTGTTGCATGTGATAAGTGATTGCTTGCAGGTGATTCTTGGGGACTGTGAAGTTTATTTTTCAACTTCTACATGGTATCAGAGCTCCATACCTATTGCTGCATGTTTGCGATTTGAAGATATTCTCTCAAAGCATTTTCATTTGTGCAAGGGTTTGAAGCCAAGCTATTGTTTTGTGGATCTAGGGGTACACAATTTTTTTGTGCATTTTTGGGCCAAACGAACGTCACCATCGCAATCAGAACGCCAAAAACCTTAGAAACGCCTTTCATTTCGTCGATTTTGGCAAAAGTTGAAAAAAATGTGGCAAACATTTTTTAGCCCCAAGGTCGTATGGCCCCAGGGAACGATTCACGAGGTGAAAATTTGAAAAAAAATCAAAAAAAACTTTAGAAAAATAAAAACATAGAAAAATTTGTGTGGCCAATGTAAAAAGACTTTGCCACCACCACTCCACCTAGCGGCCACCACTTTGCCATCGAGCGACCACCCGGCCACCGCCTCCACCCTCCAGTGCCGCTCCACCGGCCTTTAGCCCCAACCACCTAGTGGTGGTCACTTCGGCAACCAGGAGCTCAAACTGCAGTCACTCGCCCAGGAACCGCCAATAGACTACCTGCATGTGACCAGGAAGGTCTAGCCGCTAGCAGTTATCTCAAACCACCAATTTTTTTCCTATCCCCTGCACGCGATCATATGCAAAACTGAGGGCCAAAGCTGAAGCCACTTAATTTTTTCCCTTATTAGTGCTGGAAGTGCCCTTTTACAGGCTTTTTTTCTTTTTCTCATAACTTGGGAAAATGGAGGCTTTTTTTCAAAAACAAGGTATCGTCAAAAATTTGGTTTGACGAACTTTGCAATGGTGGAGGTTTGATTTTTTGATTTTTCAGTTTTGGTTCCTTTTTCGCCTATCAAAGCCAGAAGTTGTTGTTTTCACTCTGGGAGGCGTAACTTTTGCATCCTGTCTTCATTTTTCAAAAACAAATAGCCGTTGGAAAGTTGGTTCAGTGCTCTACACAGATCTAAGACCTATTTTTTCATTTTTTTTACCAGGTACCTTATATTCCTGTTTGATCTCAGCGTTTACCTTTTCAGTTATTTTCTTAGGAAACATGCAATTAGGCTTCTTTTTTTGAGATCAGCGAGCATTGTTTTTTTATTTGAGAGTATATATTGTTGTTTTTTTTCATGGATACGCATAATATTGCACCCTTTACTCCATTCAACTATTTTGGTTGGAAAAAACAAATGGAGATTCATTTGAAACATAAAGGGTTGTATAGGGTAACCATGGGTACAGAAATTGAACCTACAAGTGCTACTTAAAAGAGAAAGTGATTTAATAGGTGTGATGAAGCTTATGGTACATTATGTATGTCTCTTTCATCTAACCTTCTTTTTCATATTGAGTCTTTCACTACACCAAATGAGATTTGGACTACTTTAGAGTCTTTGTTTGGGAAGCAAGATACTATGAGAGGGTTTCAGTTAGAGAATGAGCTTATTGGCTTAAATCCTAGGGATTTTGACAACATCCAGGAGCTTTTCACCAAACTCAAATTTCTTAGATTACAGTTGTCACAGTGTGGTGTTTAGAAGGAAGACTCTCAATTGATATTGTCAATTCTTTCTAAGCTTGGACCAGATTACTCAGTTTTTGTATCTACCTTTTATGCCACTAGGGATGCACTTGGTACGAGATTCACTATGCCATCTCTTGATGACTTTACTCCATCTCTCACTCGAGAGCAAGCTAAGTTAGCTAGCATGGGCACGATGAAACCTTCTTCATCACAGGCACTTATTGCATCACAAGAGCCCAGAGATCAAAAGGATTCTACCAACAAAGGAAAGAAACAGAAATAAAAGGATTCCAAACCTCATGAGCAGCAGAAGGAGTCCTCAGATTCATCCTCCTCTTCTAAGGGGAAATCATCTAGGAAGGAGAAGACTACATGTGCATATTGCAAGAGGGAAGGACATGTAGAACATAATTGTTACAAGGACATTGATGAGATGAAACATATTCTTCAAAAACATCAGATTGATTTGCCTTCTAGGATGTCTGCATCATCTTCTTCTCCTCATTCTTCTTCTTCAGAACAACATAACATAGGCACACCTAGTTTACATACTTCATCACATATGAAGGGACATGCTCTTTGTGCTTCTTCAGGTATTGGATCAGGGAGATGGCTTCTAGATTTAGGAGCATCTCATCAGATGGCATCTTCATAGTCTATGTTCACTTCCTTTGAGCCTTTCCCTATGTCTCCCATTTTGATGGGAAACAACACTTACATGAGTGTTACAGGGAAGGGGTCTATTAGTTTTGGGGACCACTCCTTTCAAGATGTCTTGTGTGTCCCTCACTTGACAAATAACCTTATTTCCATCTATTAGATCACTCATGGAGGCACTGCGAGATTTGTGGATTTCACACCTGATTCAGTTATCATCAGAGACTTGGAGAGTAGAGCAGTTATTGCTACTGGGATAGTGGATCACTCATCTCGATTGTATTCCTTTACTGATTTTGCTACTGATGGTGCTTTTGTTCCTATAGTTGTTCCTCCCACTTTTAGTGTGCATCATCATTCAGAGGAGATATTTGGATTCTTGAACATTGGTGTTCTCACTTTGGATCTTGTTCTTGAGCCTTCCCTTCCATCTCCTCGACCTCCTATTGTTATTGTTGTGGCTACCGATGTGGCTTCTTCTGTTTCAGTTCAGCAAGATCTTGTTGATCATCCATCTCTAGAGGTTTCTATTCAATCTTCACCTACTTTGACTTCTTCATTGGTTGAGGTCACACCTGCTTCTGTGGAGACATCTTGGGCTTCACCTACTTCACCTTCATAGATTTCATTCATTCGGCCTCTTCCCTCTCACTTCTTTTAGGAGGTGCAGTTTCTTTAGTTCTTTTGGAGCTACTTCATTCTAGGGGGGACCTATGGTCTCTTTCTTCCTCTCTTATGGGGGGTTCTTTCATGTATCTTTGTCATGGATGGTGTCCTTGGGGGGTCTTATGGAGTCCTCCATCTTTCATCACTTAGTTATTTTGCATTCTATTTTGGGGAGGATTTTTGTTCCCATGTGGTTTTCTCCTTTACCCTGTTTGATTTAGTTTGCATTGCATTTGTAAATGAGTACCTAATCAGGCCTTGTTGTCAAGACTCATCTCTTGCATAATAATTTTCTTCTCCCTAAGTTGCACTTATGGGGGGGTGCTGGTGTAATTAATTATTTAATTACACTTTAGCATAAGTTCACTTAGGCATATTTTATTTCCTAGGTTAATTATTATCCTTATCTAGTTGAGCTGTCTTTTTGCTCAAGATAAGATTAGGGTTGTGCATGATTGAATTTTTGAAGGTTTTTGTATTATTTGTAAAAAAATTACTTTTCAATAATCATTATTTTGGTTTTTTCTTGCACATATTTTCTCTGAGGGTTTATAAAACATCTCTTCTTTTTTGTTCTGAATATTTGTTGCATGTGATAGGTGATTGCTTGCAGGTGATTCTTGGGGACTGTGAAGTTGGTTTTTCAACTTCTACAGAAGTCTAGTAGCTTGAGGAAGATCCAAGCATGGTCTCACAAGGTTCCTAGGTTTGATGGAACAAATTTTTCTTTCTAGTGATTCAGGATGGAAACCTATCTAACCTCTTTAGAGTTTGGTGTTTGGCAATCAGTCGAGAATGGTTATATTATTCCTACTACTACTCCACCTAATCCGACAAAGATTAAGGCCTATGAGAAAAATGGAAAGGCTAAGAATGCTATCTTGAGTGGGATAGAAGACTTTAAAATTGTAAAAGTAATGCATTGCAAGTCAGCAAAGGGGGTCTAGGAAAAGCTTAGTGGCATCTATGAAGGATACATTAAAGTAAAACAAGCCAAGTTGCAGATCTATAGTGGCAAGTTTGAGAATCTAAAAATATTAGAGGATGAAGATATTGTAGGATATTTGCTTCGAGTAGGTGAAGTGGTGAGGACTTAGTGAATAACTGGAAGAACCAATGGTGGTTAAAAAGGTACTAATATCTCCTCCTAAAGCTTGTAATCCTAGAGTATCTTCTATTGAGGAAGCTAGAGATTTAGATATCTTTTCAATGGATCAATTATATGGTGCTCTCACTGACTATGAAATGAGATAGTTTGACAAAGAAGATCCAAAGAAAGAAGTAGCTTCCAAAGCTAGTAAGAAGGCTATGTATGAAGCATATAATCATAATAGTGACACTAATGAAGAAGCAAACTTTGTAAGGAAGTTGAAGAGGGGTATTGACAAGTAAAAAGGTAAGCTACCTTTCAAATGTTTTAAGTGTGGAGAGATTGATCATTTTACTTCCAAATGTCCCTTAAAAGATTTTGAAAAAGAGAAACAAAGATTCTAGAAGAAATAAGTTTAAAAAGAGTCTCTACTCCAAGGAAGATTCTTTCTCTTCAAAGGGTGAGGAATTCAGTGGTCTAGATAATGAGGTTGAAATCTTGTTCATGGTTGCTAAGAATACTAAAGATGAAACTAAAGATTCAAGGGTTGTGTGGATTTCTTTACATACAAAAGATGAAGAAAAATCCTAGGTGATTGGCAGTGGTTGTTCCAACCACATGATAGGGGATAGGAGAAATTTTATCAATCTTGAGAAGTGGGATGGAGATATTATTAATCTTGGAGATGATACTTCAGTAAAGATTTGTGGAAAAGGTGCAATAAGTATTAATGGGAAGCACAAGACATAAGATGTTCTTTATGTTAAATGACTCAGGCATAATCTTCTTAGTGTGAGTTAGATGTGCAAGAAAGGATAAAATCTCATATTTAATGAAAGAGGATGTGAAATCAGAAAAGGAAAGTCTAGAAAATTTGGTGGCAGAAGGATCTAGGAATAATAGTGACATACAATCTAAAGGATTTCAATGGGAGAAGCTATCTTCTAGGGAAAAAAAAGTGAATTTTGGCTTTGGCATAGGATAATGGGACACATCAATTTTGACAACCTTGTGAAAATCAGTTCATCATGTGCAGTAAGAGATATGCTCAAGATAGTCAACCTTGCAAGTACTTTGTGCAAGGAATGTCAGCTTGGAAAGCATACAAGGATCAGGTTCAAGTTAAAGAGTATTCTTCTTCTAGACCATTGGATATGATTCTTATTGATTTGTGCAGACCTACTAGAACAAAGAGTCGTCAAGTAGAAAGGTATTTCACAATTTTTATTGATGATTTCTAGAGGATGACATGGGTTACATTCTTAAAAGATAAATTTGAAGCTTTTAGTGGATTCAATATTTTCAAATCAATGGTTGAGAATGGAGCAAATGCTAAAATCAAGTGTTTGAGGTCTGATAGAGGAGGTGAGTTCACATTAAATGAGTTCAATGATTTTTGTGAAGAACATGGAATAAAGAGGAATCTATCTTGTTCTAGAACTCCTCAGTAGAATGGGGTAGTAGAAAGAATGAATAGGATATTCAAGATATGGAAAGGACTATGTTGAAGGAAGAAAATTTTCCTGTTGTTTATTGGAAAGAAGCAGTTAATACTACAGTCTATATTCTCAATAGAGTATTATTAAGGGTGAATAGTACTAAGACCCCATATGAGTTATGGCATGGGAGACCAACAACTATCAGGTATTTTAGAATCTTTGGATGCAAATGTACATCAAAAGAGATGAAGATGTTTTAGGGAAGTTTGAATCAAGGGTTGATGAAGGTATTTTTCTTGGATATTCAACTCAAAGTAAAGCATACATGTCCTACAACAGAAGATTGGGAAAGATAGTTGAAAGGACAAATATTAAGGTTCGTGAAGATTTACATCAGAATATGTATGAAATTGAAGACTATTGATTTGATGCACCTCCATGCTTAGAAGAAGAAGAAGAAGTTGAATAAAAATAATAAATAGAAGATAAGCATAGTAATATATCAAGGATGAATGATGCATACAAGCAATGGAAGAAGAACCAGACTTGGGAATGGGTCCCAAGGCCCGCAAACAAGAATTTGATAGGAAAAAAGTGGGTATTCAAGAATAAGTTGAATGAAGATGGAGAATTTGTAAGAAACAAAGAAAGAATAGTATGTAAAGGCTATTCATAGGTAGAAGGAATTTATTTTGAGGAGACATTTTCTTCTATAGCAAGAATGGAAGAAATAAAAAATTTCCTTGCCTTTTTAGCCCACAAGGACTTCAAAGTATATCATATGGATGTCAAATCAACTTTTCTGAATGAATATTTGGAAGAAGTCTACATAGATAAACTTGATGGATTCTGGTTATCAAAAAACCCAAATATGGTGTGCAAACTCAAAAAGGCACTGTATGGTCTCAAACAAGCTCCTAGGACTTGGTATGCAAGGTTGGATAAGTACTTACTTCAGCAAGGTTTCAAGAAAGGTATCATAGATAGTAATCTTTACTTCAAGATTAAGGATGAAAGAATTTTGATAGTTTTTGTGTTACACCCTAGTTGTGTAGTTACTATTTACTATTACTGCATAGGGTAAAAATGGATGTAATGTGAATTTTGGAGATAAATAAAATATGCTTGTACCTTGTTATCACTATGAATGTTTTCACATTTGATGTTTGTCTCATTTGATGATACTTCAGTTGATGTTATCCATGGTGAAATACTACATTTATGTGAATGAAAGGTTATTGAATTGTAATTATTCTAACTTTGGAGATGTTTATATATACTACATATTTTATGAACATTTGATTGTCATGAGCATGTGTTAGTGGATGCAGGTATGTGTTCCATTCCTCCAGGTGGAGGGGAAGTATCACTCGGGAGAAGATCTTAGTTGGGTAACTGGTAAAATTTATCTATCTGAGCATACACACACCACATTAGAGTGATTGAACTAAGTCATTTTGTGTGTTATAGGTAAGTTGTCCATAGCTTGTATGTTTGCATTAGGAGTCTTGTTTACTTCTACATGCATTTGCAGGTGATGTTTATCTGTTTGAGGTTATGAGATCTTTCTTGTGTTATTACGATCATATGGATAAGTCAGATGTAGATGGAAGTATGTTTATATGTATGCACATGTGTGTCAATGGGACCTAACAACACATATATGCATATGTATAGATATACCACACATGCACACTCATCGATATGATGCTAACGTAAATGGATGTAAGTGAATCGGATGTGAACATATATATATGTATAGTATATACATGTATCCATATGTATATACATATCAATACAAGCGTACATTGGCAAATGGACGTGCACATATGGATGCATCGATATGGTATACCTATATATATGTGTACATAGAGGCATATACATTTATACATACATATATATATATATATATGCATACATCCTGTATAATGTGTTTATTATAAACTATTTTTCTTGTACTCTTATATATAGATATATAATTGGGCATATCAAATATTTGGCTAATTCTTATTTAATAAGAAGTCAATTTATAGAAGACTAATTTTGACATTAAATAACCATGGCTAGTATGTGTCGATGTTGGACATCAAATTGGAAGCTGACTTGGAAATACACATGGTTGTGTGTATGAGTTGTGTATCACAAGCCAAGACACGTATGAGAAAAACGTATGAATACATTTTAATCTGCAAACTCTAACTTGGTCGACAGAGTAAATAAGAAATACATGGACTAAGTTCAACGCATTAATTGGTTCAGTTGAATCAACCTATAAACCAGATGATTCATTTTGTGTTGTTGAAATATCATTGACTAATTCATTTAATCTGGAATTGTGCCAAGTTAGTCTAGTAAAGAGGTTTTGGCGCCACCTCTAATTACATTTTCCTATAGATTTCATTTATAGAGAAATATTTGAATTCTCTATGTGCTTTTTGAAATAGTATTTGAATTGCTATCAATGAGGAAGTCGATATGTTGAAGGTTTTTGCTGAGTCTGAGCTCTATTCATCGCCACCTTTATGTTGACTTACTTTGCATGAAACTTGTGTCATTCTTCATGCCTAAACTGAAGGTTTTTAGAATGCTTGAATGCTCTATAAATAGTTGCACCATTTCACTTGAAATGTATTATTCTATGATCATTATTATCATTCTTCCATTTTCACTTATGAGAGACGCATTTCACCCAATAGATATAAGACTTTTGTAATCATTGCGTCTAAGTTATTACCAGCCACATTGTTATGTTTAATGAGTGAGAAATAGAGTGATCTATTGTGAGTAATAGATATAATTATTGATTGAGAGAAGTGAGTTGTCAACAAGAGAGAGAGAGAGTTGTTGAGAGAAGCTAAATTCAAGCTAGTTACTATTGGAGAAGGTTGCACTACTACTATTAATTGGGATAAGCGATAAAAAGCATGAGGATCTCTTCTTCTTGTTATTTACTTAGAATTATTATGAATTTCTATGTTTGTCTAGAATGGATTTTCACTATGTGCAATAGAATTAATGGAGAGTGTCTTTGAAAAAGAGAATTGAAGATTTTAGGCTATTTTTATATTGTGTTTTTAAGTACTCCATGATAGGAGAGATTGCTTGACACAAGTATATAATTATACTAGATATGTCAAAGAGATTGCTTGATGTAGGTATTTAAATTATGTTACATGTGGTACAACATAGGTATTTAATTATACTAGATATGTTTGAACATGGGATATAATGTGTTTGTATTTACTCCATAGTAGGAGATGGGTGTTTATCATAAGTACTATATACTAGGTATGATTGAACATGAAAAGCACATATGGTACACTTAGCTAAGTTATTGATTTAACTAGGAAAGCTTGTGTTTTCTCCTAGGAGAGGTCATCCAGTATGGGACAGGGTTTAATATACTTACATGTAAGCAGGGTTATCCAAGTATATAGGTTATCTTTGGAATGATGGACTATCTATAGAAGGAAATACCTATCTTGTGTACTTACTAGTTAAGTAGGTTTTCTCCAAGTATATTTTTTTGAAGATAGGTTATCTAGGATGATGGACTATCCATTGAAGGATATACTTAGCTTGTGTACTTATTAGATAATTAGTTTAATATGTTGTAGGTTATTTGGGATGATGGACTAACCATTGAAGGATACACCTATGTGTAGCTTAAGATAGCCATAAGTCAAGTTGGACCTGAGTAGTGTATGTGATAAATGACTTCATTTGAAGTACTGAATGAGAATTCTTTGATCAAAGTGGTGTGAATGTATGATACTCCACTTAGTTGTGTGACTATCGAGACTACACTTTCAGTTCATCGCGATCCATTATTACATGCTAGTTCAGGATTGTGGGATTACAAAGTTCTAGTTATGTAGGACACATCACTATGCTCAATTGGTTGTCATTATCAGTTACTCTACCAATCTCTTCGTTGAAGGGAAGGGCCATCTTTCGAATGATAGATGTGTGGGGGACCGCATTATGAATCTATGGTTGGAAAAAAAGTGCCTGAGTGATGCTTCTCCTCCACAACAGGTGACAAAAGAACCAAGATTTGAAAGGGAAGATCCTAGACCGTCTTATAGCTATTTGTTCTAAAGCTCATTGGAGCTATGCATGTAAGTGTATGTATTCTTGTATTGTTGTAACTTGTGAAGTTATTGTAATGAAGTGGAATCTTTATTATAATATGATATGGCATCTTTTTCATATATTCTCAATAAAAGGAAGAAAAAATTGTATTGCAATGACTTGTTACCTAATTTATTTACTCGCATAGTGTAAATTTAAAAAAATTTACTGCAATGAAGGGTTGGCATGTTACATGTGGTATCAGAGCTACCAGGTTCTGTGCTGAAACCTATGAGCTCATTATGCAACAATGTGTAAACCTTATCAAAAGATAATGGTTGAAAAGTTCTTGTGCCACAATGGAAATAGAAAAGAACATAGGGAAGTAAAAAGGAAGATGAGAACTACTAGAAAGTTGGGACTAGTTAAGAGTCATCGCTGGAGTTAGGAACTCCTAAACCAACAACTTATGATATTACCTGGGATTGTGGAAGATTATGCAATCAAGTTGTGTAGGAAGGTTAGGAAGAATAACCAATATATACCCTTATCCTATGAAATAGTTATATGACTCTAAGGGGATGGGAATAAATGAGATAACCCCTTTTAAGGTAGCAACCTATAGTTGTAAAGAGTCAATAATTCTTGGATTTAGTGAAAACACTACAAATCTATGTGTATGCAAAGTTGGCATAATTTAGATCGAAGTAGGAAGTCAACAAAGGAGGTATCAAAAATGTTGGAGAACTCTTGACATTAATCCAATTATGGTAAAAGGATAAGATATTGAAGGAAAGGAGTTAGTACCTTAGGAGTAAGGGAAAAGACCAGAATGGTCAAAAAGAAGTAATCAACGATGTGGGAAAGGTGCCACCAAACAAAATCGATGAGATTATTGGAGTTTTGATTACAATGAGAGAACAAGACCAAACAATTGTGGTATATCTAAAGGTTATGAGAGAATAATAATCCAAGCATTGGAATAAAGTCACTTGAAAAGGTAAATGTAGGAAAGAAACCTAAAATGGTAAATTAGGTCAGCTTGACCAAAGGTTTGGATAGTACATAGATAGGTTGCAGTTATAAGATGAACTCACCAACATGTTTGTGAAAGTCAACATTTTTTTAGAGGATCCAAAAGGAAATGGAATACAATAAGAAACTATGGTTTAGATCAATAGAAGTTGTAAGGAAAACAACATTCTAAGTTGAAAGGTGCATCAATCAACAAAGTTTTGTGGTTATGGATATTCCTCCACTAAAAGGATATTTGAAAGAGAGTGGGAATAATAGTGTGCCTCTTAACTTCTAAGTTGTTGATTATTCATTAGATATCCTATTGGATGATCCAAAATGTTGAATCTAACTTTGGGAAAAGTATATTCAAGGTATGCCATGAGGAAAGATAAAGGAAATAAAAATCCAACAAGGAATGAAAAATCCTTTCAAAGAAGCAAGTGTTTGCTAGGAGTTCAACTTTCAGTAGATCAAATGTTGTGAAAACATTAAAGGGGGAAGGAAGAGAATGGATTGACTCAATTAAGTACCCCAACCAATAGAAAAATGTGGATATGTTTTCGATTTGGAAGAACTAATGACTTCTTCGCAAGTCATGATTTTAACTAATTCATACATTTTATGACCACAAGGAAAAGGTATTGGGATTTTTGAAGAAAGATAAATGGAAAGGTCAAGAACTATGACCTATTATCATTCCACACCTTATATTTATCTGATTGGAAGATCAAATGATTTTAACATTAATGGCTTAGAAAAGGATAGGTGGATAATTTGATCATGATAGGGAAGATCATTGTCTAGGGAATTGACAAAGGAAGATCTAGGTTACTCATGAATTGGAAGAAAGTGTCTCTACACTCCTATATACTTTATATGGAAAATTCAGATAACGATGTTATTCCTGTATGTAATTAGTAATACTACATATTATGAAATATATCCATGTCATAAAGCAACTTGAAACTATAGCTTATTGTGCTAAGAGACCTGGGAATGAAAAGGGTTTAGCTAGAAGCCATAGAGATGGTATGAAAGATATGGTAGGATGTGGCATTATGTTAACCACATCAAAAAATCTCTTTATGAGAATGATTATTTGATCATTCTTTATACTTAAATGAAACCCTAGGTTTAGAATAACCTAATTGGGACAAGAAGTTCATTCGAATAAAGAGAGAGACCTTAGGATAATATTTAACCTATTGAGTTGGGTTATGTACTAGACTACTCATTAACACTTTTAAGTTAGGAATAACTTATTTGGTTGAGTTGTACAATTGGTATAGAATGGAACATATAGGGGTAGAGTAACCTATAACATCAGATTAGTCATCAATTGAGGACTCTATCCTAAGATTTGGAAGGGAATATTGGGTTTGAGATTTTCCCATGAGAATGTGTAAACTACTTGAGCTTATGAAATTTTATGAGTAGAAACATAGGTGGGATATCTAGTGAGTTAAAGTAGCTACTTGGTTAATTACTTTACACTCTTGAAAGGAAGTCATAATATTGACAAGACTCTACTTTGATTGGCTCTTATATTAAAATGGATACACTCTCAAAGCGAAGCATCTATTGTTATGTCGGGACATCATATAATTTTCACTTAGCGTGAAATTTTGGAAATTTTATTGATTAGAACACTGGGGTTGTTACTTGTGCTCAAATAGGATATACCGAAGTTAGGAATCTCCTATATGATTAAGTGAAGTCATGGAGCTAACAAAAAATTTGCATGCTTGGTAATTAGGTATGCAATTAAATTTGATATCTTCTAGGGACCAACATGATTGAACAAGGATTAATACTCAAAATTAGTATCATTTTTTTATCAGGAAAATTAGATTGAGTTGAAAGATGGATTACGTCTTTGAAAATAATCCTAGGACAGAAGAAATCCATGGCATGGATGTCCTCAGATAATTGGGATTTATCTCCACAAAACTTATAACCATTTTTACAAGGGAATTAAAGATGATGTGAGATCGTAAAATAGGTTTTCACTTAGTCAAAGAATAGACTATTATTGGATATAAAAGAACCAATGTACCCAAAATTTTGGAAGATTCGGGAATGAAACAAGGGAATTAATGTCAGAGTGAGGACATTGGAATGACAAAGTGAATTTTTGAATGAGAAACCACTATAATCCAAGAAAAGATAGAGTAAGGTGTTGTAGAGAATGTAGAAAGTTATTGTCTAGTATACCAAGGAATGGAGACTAGATGTCATCATCGGTAGGACATGTATACTCTCTTGAGATTCTAGAAGGAAAGTGGTAGAACACAAGACAGATCAATCTATCTATGTCAGTAAAAGTGACATAATGTTCTAGTGGAAAAACTCATCAAAGTAACCAATGCTATTTGGAAACTTGACTTATAGGATTTCAGCCCTAAATAATGTATTGTGGGAAGAAGTTGCTTAGTATTCCCGAGAAGGTTATTTCAATTTGAACAAGCAAATAATGATAGGGTTGTGTAAACCATGATCATACTATGAAACATTTAGTTGAGCGAACATGCAATATATTATTATAGTCAAATAAGCAAACATGATAGACTAAATCTTGAATGATTTATAAACTTCTAACATTGAGGTTTAGACCATAATATGGAAGGAAAGGTTGGAAACTCTATTGAGCTAAAATAGGCTTAAAAATAGGGTAAACCATAGACTTGATAGATTTTCAAAAAGGAGTAATAGATTGAAGAGATCAATGAAACATTGTCGATACAAAGCTTAAGTATGAAGCAGTGTCGGAATTTGATAGATGTCCAAAAGCAATGTTATGCTCAAGATGGACAAGTAATCACGAAAAAGTACTTTATGGTAAGGAAAAATGGATGTGTAAGTGATGGACGGACTCGGTGTATGAGTTGTCTAAAAGTGTAAATACTAAAGGGAAAGGATGGGACCCACGGTGTAGTATACAATGCAACAACATTCCTTATCTATTTCGATTATACTAAGGATAAATTCATGGGCCAATGATTTATGATCACTATGTCTTAGGTATTATGTATAGTTACTAATGTATCTAGAATCTATACATATGATAATGTATGAAAGCTCTTTGCGAGTTTGAGGCATACAAGATTTCCCTATGCAATAGTGAGGACACTCGAAGCAAGGTCCAGGAAGGACAAGATTGCTACATAGGATGAATGTTTTATAAATCTTACATATTTTGAGAATAGTAAGTAAAACTTTATTTGACTTTAACTATATGTCAAAAGGCTATAGATCATTGGGGATGATGATTCACAAGGGGGGAAAGTATGTTACACCATAGTTGTGTAGTTAGTTGTGTAGTTACTATTTACTATTACTACATAGGGTAAAAATGGATGTAATGTGAATTATGGAGATAAATAAAATATGCTTGTACCTTGTTATCAATACGAATGTTTTCACATTTGATGTTTGTCTCACTTGATGTTACTTCAGTTGATGTTATCCATGGTGAAATATTGCATTTATGTGAATGAAAATTTATTGAATTGTAATTATTCTAACTTTGGAGATGTTTATGTATACCGCATATGTTATAAACATTTTGATTGTCACGAGCATGTTAGGGGATGCAAGTATTTTTTCCATTCCTCCAGGTGAAGGGGAAGTATCACTTGGGAGAAGATCTTGGTCGGGTAATTGGTAAAAGTTAACTATCTGAGCATACACACACCACATTAGAGTGATTGAACTAAGTCAGTTTGTAGGGTATAGGTAAGTTATCCATAGCTTGTATGTTTTCATTAGGAGTCTTGTTTACTTCTACATGCATTTGTGGGTGATTTTTTATCTATTTGAGGTTATGAGATATTTCTTGTGTTATTACAATCATATGGATAAGTGGGATGTAGATGGAAGTATGTTTATATGTATGCACATGCGTTTCAATGGGACCTAATGACATGTATATACATATGTATAGATATACCACATGTACACACTTATCGATATGATGGTAACGCAAATGGATGTAAGTGAATTGGATGTGAACATATATATATGTATAGTATATACACGTATCCATATGTATATACATATCGATACAAGCATACGTTGAAAAATATTGGACATGAGCATATGGATGCATCGATATGGTATACCTATATATAAGTGTACATAGAGGCGTATACATTTATACATATATATATTAGCATACATCCTGTATAATGTGTTTATTATAAACTGTTTTGCTTGTACTCTTATATATATTGGATGTATGTTGACTGGCATACATATATATATATATATATATATATATATATATATAGGATGTATGTGAAATTTGGCATACATATATATGTATGTATATAAATCTATTTAAATATATATATCGGTTGTATGTTGACTGGCTTACAATATATTTATATATAATTATTATATGTAAATATATATTAAAAGATTATATATATATTTAGTTATATATATACATACATATATATATACTAATACATGAAGGTATTTTAATATATATATATACATATATATGTATATAGTATATACAATATATATATATCGAGCATTTTGAATATGTAATACGAATTTGACTACTTATTTAATAAGAAGTCAATTTATTGAAGACTACTTTTGACGTTAAATAACCATGGCTAGTATGTGTCGATGTTGGACATTAAATTGGAAGTTGACTAGAAAATACACACAACTATGTGTATGAGTTGTGTATCACCAACCAAGACACGTATGAGAGAAATGTATGAATACGTTTTAATTTGCAAACTCTGACTTGATTGATAGAGTAAATAAGGAATACATGGACTAAGCTCAACACATTAATTGGTTCAGTCGACTCAACCTATAAACCAGTCGATTTGTTCTATGTGTTGCTGAAATATCATTGACTAATTTATTTCATCTAGAAATCGTGCCAACTTAGTCTAGTAAGGAGGTTTTGGCACCACCTCTAATCACATTTTCCTGTAGATGTCATTTCTAGAGAAATATTTGAATTTTCCATGTGCTTTTTGAAATATTCTTTGAATTGTTGTCAATGAGGAAGTCAATCTGTTGAAGGTTTTTGTTGAGTCTGAGCTCTACTCATCACCACCTTTATATTGATTTACTTTGCATGAAACTTGTGTCATTCTTCATGCCTAAACTAAAGTTTTTTAGAATCTTTGGCTACTCTATTAGTCGCACCATTTCACTCAAGAAACACATTCTTCTATGATCATTATTATCATTCTTCCATTTTCACTTATGAGAGACGCATTTCACCCAAGAGATATACATCTTTTGCAGTCATTTCTTTTGAGTTATTACCAGCCACATTGTTCTATTTAATGAGTGAGAAATAGAGTGATCTATTGTGAGTAAGAGATATCATTATTGATTGAGAGAAGTGAGCTATCAACAAGTGAGAGAGAGTTGTTGAGAGAAGCTAAATTCAATCTAGTTGTTGTTGGAGAAGGTTGCACTGCTACCACTAATTGGGATAAGCGATAATAGGCATGAGGATCTCTTCTTGTTATTTACTTAGAATTATTATGAATTTCTATGTTTTTCTGGAATGTCTTTTCACTATATGCAATAGAAGTAATAGAGAGTTTCTTTGAAAAAGGGAATTGAAGCTTTTAGGGTTTTTTTATATTGTGTTTTTAAGTACTCCATGATAGGAGAGATTTCTTGACACAAGTATATAATTATACTAGATATGTTGAAGATATTGCTTGACAGTAGGTATTTAAATTATGTTACATGTGGTACAACATAGGTATTTAATTATACTAGATATGTTTGAACATGGGATGCAATGTGTTTGTATTTACTCCATAGTCGAAGATATGTGTTTATCATAAGTACTATATACTAGGTATGATTAAACATGAAAAGCACATATGGTACACTAGCTAAGTTGTTAATTTAACTGGGATAGCTTGTGTTTTCTCCTAGGAGAGGTCATCCAATATGGAAGAGGGTTTAATATACTTACATGTAGGTAGGGTTATCCAAGTATATAGGCTATTTTTGGAATGATGGACTATCCATAGAAGGAAATACCTATCTTGTGTACTTACTAGTTAAGTAGGTTTGCTCCAAGTAGATTGTTTTGAAGATAGGTTATCTAGGATGATGGACTCTCCATTGAAGGATATACCTAGCTTGTGTACTTATTAGTTAAGTAGTTTAATATGTTGTAGGTTATCTAGGATGATGGACTATCCATTGAAGGATACACCTATGCATAGCTTAAGATAGCCTTAAGTCAAATCAGCCCTAAGTAGTGTATGTGATAGATGACTTCATTCAAAGTATTGAATGAGAAATATTTAATCAAAGTAGTGTGAATGTATGAGACTCCACTTAGTTGTGTGACTATCGAGACTACACTGTTAGTTAACCATGATCCATTATTACATGCTAGTTCAAGATTGTGGGATTACAAAGTTCTAGTTATGTAGGACACAACACTATGCTTAATTGGTTATCGTTATCGATTACTCTACCAATCTCTTCATTGAAGGGAAGGGCCATCTATCGAATGATAGATGTGTGGGGGACTACATTACGAGTTTGTAGTTGGTGGAAAATCACCCGAGTGATGCTTCTCCTCCATAGCAGGTGACAAAAGAACCAAGATTTGAAAGGGAATATCCTAGACAATCTTACAGCTATTTGTTCTAAAGCTCATTAGAGCTATGTATGTAAGTGTATGTATTATTGTATTGTTGTAACTTGTGAGGTTATTGTAATGAAGTGGAATCTTTATTATAATATGATATGGCATCTTGTTTGTATATTCTCAATAAAAGGAAGAATTTTTTTTATTGCAATGACTTGTTACCTAATTTATTTACTCGCATGGTGTAAATTTTAAAAAAATTATTGCAATGAAGGGTTGGCACATTACATGTATATGTTGATGATATAATCTTTGGTGGAAATGATGAAATGTGCAAGAAGTTTGTTAAAGAAATGCAGAAGGAATTTGAAATGTTTATTATAGGTGAGTTATCCTTCTTTCTTGGTCTTCAAATTGCTCAGCCAAATAATGATATCTTTATTTCTCAAGAAATTTATGTCAAAGAGATGTTGAAGAATTTTGGTATGGAAGATTGCAAACCAATGAGTACTCCTATGATAACTCATTCTCATTTGAGCAAATATGATGAGTTTCCCCTGGCTGATCAAACTCTATATAGATCTATTATTGGAAGCCTATTGTAATTAACTACTTCAAGACCTAATATTATACATGTGGCATGTTTGGCTGCAATATTTCAAGCTAATCATAAAGAAACTCATGTGAAGGTAGTCAAGAGAATATTTAGATATTTGAAGAGCACTCTGGATTGTGGATTGTGGTATCCAAAAGGTAATAACTTTGATCAGATTGCATAGACTAGTGTTGATTGGGTTGGTTGTGTTGATGATAGGAGTACCATTGGTGGTGCTTTCTTTTAAGGAAAAGTGTTAGTTTCATGGAATAATAAGAAGTGCAAGATTCAGTATCTTTATCAATAGAAAAAGCAGAGTATATCATTGCAGCATCTTGTTGTACTCAAGTGTTGTGGATGAAGCAAACATTGAAGGATATCAAGATAAAGTATGAAGATCTAATTCCTATTCTATTTCATAATACAAGTGCTATCAATATTTTAAAGAATCCATTGATGCATTCTAGAGCCAAGCACATATCAATCAAGTATCACTTTTTGAGAGAGAAGGTTGCAAATAAAGAAGTGAAGTTGGAGTATGCATCTACAAAGAATCATGTTGTAGACATTTTCACAAAGGATCTTGCAAAGGATACATTTGAATATCTGAAACAGAAGTTAGGGGTAATTGGCCTTCCTTATTGCTAGACGCAAAGTTGGTGCATCTGTCTAGGGGGGTAATTCAAGTCATATCTTTACTCCTAGACTTATGGGGCCTACCTCTCAGGGGGAGTAGGTAATGGTTGTTGTTGATAAGGGAGATAAAAAAAAAATCCTTTCCCCTTGATGTCAAAGGGGGAGAGGTTATGCACCAAGGGGAGAGTCTATTGGTTTCCATCCAATGATAGGATTTGACTGCGGTTTCAGGAATGAACGGAACATGAAGTCAAAGTCAATGTCTTTCTCCATGCCGTCAAAGCCATGTTCTGATGGGTAAATTAAATTAAAAATATTCTCAGGAATTTCATTAAATTTGTCGGCTTTTTCGGTAAAGTTTGGGAAATTTGGTGTAGCCGGTTTTAAGGAAGAGCAAAGTGGTTCAAAAGACTTGTTGGAATGCTATGCATTCCTCCACACATGAAGATCTAGTCAATTATTTTGAGGACATACTTAGTGATGTCTAATGTATGTTATATTGAAGTTTCAAATGATTTGGTGCTACACAAGTTTAGTTTTCAAAGTGTCAGAGTGATATAGTTGGTTTTGGGTGCTTAATCTTCATCAAAACAAGTGTTTGAATACTTGCGCCAACAAAAGGTTGTGAATTTCACTTGTATGATTTTGTGTGGACACTCCATGTGTCTCATAGTGCCTAAGGTATGAAGCACATGAAGATATTTCTTACTTCTAATACCACACAGGTTTTTCAAGTCATTTTGTGAAGTTATGCTTTTTGTTGAGGCTGACTAAGGTATGTTGATGGTGTGCTCCACTAATTCAAGTTTGAGTAGAGCTTAAGGAGTGATTTAAGGTGTTGTATGGTTCATATTGACTCATTTAGAAGAAACACAAATAATGTTTTATCTCTCTCGTGTATCACAAATGGATGTGAAGACCGACATGCTACATGTTACATGTTTTCTTGTTTATGGTCGATCTAATCTTGTTTTTTCAAAGCATGCAGATGATGTTTATAGAAGATAAAAGTTGTGAATATTATTTTGGGACCAAGTTAAGTTTGTTTTGGAGTCCGCAAGGAATTTTCCTCTTTCTAGTGTTGTGTAGTCTTTTGGGTCTTGCTCTCTACATGTTTCGTGTTGTTTGTTTTATCGCTAGTCGACTTATAGATGTAATATTTTTGTTGTTAAAGGAAGAAATGTGAAATGTAATCAATGTAATATCATGTATAAATTGTTAACCTAGTTGATCTATGGTGTGACATGCTGATGATAATGATGATTTTGACTATGTAAGTGTCTAAAAGAGAAAGAGTTGTTGTGGTAGATCCTATTTGGTTTCACTTTGATCATATCCTTGTGACACAAGGCATGTGAAGAAGTGTGCTTAAATATTTGTTGGATTCGGTGAGCCAAAGGGAATAACTTCTTAATTGTTGAAAGTAGTGAGCTAGTAGGCAACTAAGAAGACATTTGGGGAGTCTACAAATTAGAATTGCAATCCTCAAAAGAGAGTGAGATTAATTGCCAATTTCATATAGTGGAAGTACTATCATTCTATAATCATTCTCTCATGGGTGTTTAGATCAAGGAGTTGTAGCTTCCTTTGGTGTAACCCTAAAATTGTAATCAGGGAGTTGTAGCTTCCTTAGGTTGTAACCCTAAAACAAAGTGTGGACAATTATTTTTGATCACCCAAATGCTTTAAGCTCCTTCTAGGGTTTTTCACCTAAAAGGAGAAAGAATGGGGTCCAAAATGCAAATTTCTACACTCAACATTAATGTAAATAAGATGTAATGTGTCTAATTATGATGTACTAATGCATTGATCTGAAAAGAAAATGATTTAATGATGTTAAACCTAAGAAATGCAAAGTGTTGGAAAACACACTATGATATGAAAAAACCCCTAAAAATGCAAGTAAATGATGAAATAACTGAAAAAAAATGGAGAGGTGCACTTGGAATCTGAAATATAATGTGGAGAGGTATTGGAATCTTGCATAATTGACTGAAAATGTTGACTGGGACACTTACGCCAAGCTGGGTGACTTAGTCCCAATTTCAGGGAAAACTTACTCGAACAGGAATCTTCCAAATGGGTATCCAAAAATGCATAAACCACTTTTTAGGCCTGGTAGTGGCACTAATTCACCACTGGTGACAACTTAGTCCACCTACAGATTTGGGGAATTTCAGGACAGGATCTTGTAGCTTCAAGTTTGCACTTGCTTTTCTGTCAGGTGTCTTATCTTGATTCTGCAGAAAACAGGATAAAAAGAGTCTCCACGCTTGAATTAGGTCTTTGTTGACTTGAATGACTTTGATGACTTTTTAACCACTTTTCAACACCCATTTCTTTGATAAATCTTCCTACAAAGTCTACAAACACACATGCAAAGAGGGGAAAAATGGTTAAGGGTTAGAGTATAGGGGTTTTCCTTGCTCAAACCCCACTTTGGTAATCAAACCCTATGAAATGAAATGAAATGAGAAGATAATGATAAATAGATAACATGCAATTTCATAAACTTACCAAACCCTTGATGTAGAAATCTTAAGATATGCAATGAACTGCTCCAATGGATGACTTGATTATGCTTAGAGTGCTTGAACGCTTGAGAATGATTAAGTTATTTGCTTGAGTGAATAGTTGAATGAATTGGAGGGGGGTAAAATGAGAGGAATAATGCTTATTTATACTTTATTTTCCTAAATTTCCCAAAAATAACACATTGCAAGCCGACCTTAAGGGTTAGAGAATGAAATCCTGTCAAAAATTTGAAATAATTTTGATTTTTGTGCCAAATAGGATTAAGTTGCCCCTATTGGCGACTTAGTCCCACTTAAGCAATTTAAGTGGGTGTTGGGAATTAAAAGGCATTAAATGTTGTCTAATAAGAATATTCTCAAAAAAACACTTAAGAACTATCAGATAGTGCATTAAGGGGACATTTAAACATGAGAAAGGATTGAATTAGTGATGACAAGTCTAGAAAAGCATGAGAGTTTGTTACAACTCTTTACAATACTTTGAAATAAGCCTTGGTAAGTGATAAAAAGAGGTTATTTAAGGGAATTATGATGAAAGGGTCCTAGAAAATTGTGAAAGTGGGTTACAACACTTCACAACACCTTTACAAGACATCCTAGAAGTCTTAATGATTTACAAGGGTCCAAGACCTAATGTGAACATGTTGGCCACATTACAACATTAAATCTAGGAAATATCAATCCAAACTCCATAAGAGATACTCTAGTGAGCATAAAAATGTCAACTATACATTTTTTGGTGACACATTAAGCCCCCACTTTAGTGAGGGGATGAACTTGCTTCAAACTCTTGCTAAAGTAGCACAACATGCACATCAAGAGGGGATCCTAATGCACACATGTTGGTAAGATGAGACAACAATAATCAAGAGGGATGATCAATCCCCCAGGATTACGATCCCATGGAAAACCAAACATAGGCACAAAAGACCACAGATGAAAGTGATGAAAAAGAATGAAGGTTCAATCATCTGTCCAACTCATTGTGGATCAAATCTAGGCTATGTTTGAGAGAAAAAAGAAATGTGTACTCACTCTAGGGTGACAGAACTCATGGTTGTCAGTCAGGTGAGAAGGCACAAGTATACTCACTTTGGGGCCATGGAACTTATGTTTGTCTACGAGGTGAGATATCCACAACATACTCACTCTGGGGCCATGAAACTTTTGGTTGTCCGCGGGGTGAGAAATCCCAAAAGGTGGCTATGGGGAAATTTGTGCCTTGGAATGGGCTTCCCACACAACCATATCAAAGATATACCTCCTGATAACTTTAATAAGGTGCCACAAGGACAATGTCGTTTTGTGCTTCATGAGACAAGCAAAGCTTCATATGCTTAGAACTCGTGAAGAAATGCAATGGCACTATAGGCATGCAAGTTGTTTTATGCAAGGTGGTCATGTAAATGCAACATGCAACATGCAAAATATGTTCAAAGGAGTCTTGCTTAGATCATGTGAGGTCTATAACTTAGGGAACATTGTGTCTAATGTCTCCAATAGAGGACCAATCAAAGAATAAAATATTCACAACTTAGGGGATGCAGTGCATTGCATCAGGCCACCAAGAGGAATGTAATATGCTAAGATAGATCATACTCATGGAGGACATCTTACCCAATGTCATCCACAAAGTGACAAATGCATCGTATAAAGTTACAAGGCTGCACTAAGAACCAAGAAAAAGAAAAATGAAAATGAATAATACTAATGTATGCCCCACTTTAAAGGAATTGCTACACACCATTCTATGAGAAATTACTTTAAAGTAGCAAATGAAAAAATTCAAAAAGAATCAAGACATGAGAGCTAACTTGGAAATCCCTTATGCCAAGTCATGTTTCTAAGTAAGGCTACGTCATGTGAAGGAAAAGGAACAAAAGAAAGATGGGTTTCCCCCAAAATGGAACACGCCAAACACATAAGGGATTTATGGATGTGGGTTCAATATGTTCGTTGTTGCAGTGTTTTTTTAAAGAGCTCAGAACTATCATCTTCCCCAGAACACATAGAACTGGAAGAATGACACAAAGAGGTGAAAACAAAAGAAAAAGAAAGATCCATTTTGGGTCAACATGGAAGAGACATTGCGGTCTCAACACCTTGCATTGTCCCCAAAAGGAAAACACAAGCGAAAAGAAAACGAAAATCATAGAAGAAAAGAGAAAAGTTTTTAAGGTCAACATGGAAGGGATATTTGGTCTCAGTACCTTATTATCATCACAAAAGGAAAAAAACAAAAGCCCGAGAGAAAAGGTAAGGACCTTTTAAGGTCAACAAGGAGAAATTGTAGTCCTCAATGTACATCATCCAAAAAGGAAACCACTAAAACAAAAAAGAAAAAATAAAATCCGGAATGATTAAGGTCAACATGGAAGACATAGAGGTGTCTCAATGCTGCAATCATCAAAGGAAAACTGAAACTAAAAGTGAAAAATAAAGAGTAAAAGGACCGATTAGGTCAACATGGAAGAAGAAATAGGGTGTCTCAATGCTTTCGTCATCCTCAAAAGGAAAAACACAAAACAAAAGTGAAAAAGAAAGTAAAAGGATCGATTGGGTCAACATGGAAGAGACATAGGGTGTCTCAACGCTTTGCGTCATCCCCAAAAGGAAAACACAAAACAAAAGTGAAAAGTAAAAACAATGTATGATGTATAGAGAAGAATAGAGGTACAAATAGACGAATTTCACAAGAGAGGGGGAAACATCAAATGTCATGTTATGGGGGAACTCGATATACACATAGAATCACACCAAAGAAAAGAAAATGGAAAATGGAAAAACGCTAGCAAGGCAATTGCAAGTCAACCATCAACTGAGTTATTCGCTTCACAATCTCAAGTAGTATAAGCAGAAGGTGAATAGCATAGTGAAGAGATAAGGACAAATGCATTACTAGGACAAGGCTAACAACTTCTTGCCCCCACTGAATGGAAGGAAAGAATGAGCTAAGATGGGAAAGATCATGCAATAGTGAGAATGGAAAATTCTACAACTATTGCATGATGAGGTTGGTGAGAGGGTATTATGGGATGATAGGATAACAGTCGGTATCAGTGAAGTGATACTTACTCAATATGTCCTTCAAAGTTTGGCATTCATTAGTTTGGTGTCCAAGAACACGATGATATTTACAATAAGGTATATTGGAATCTTTAGGATGGATTACCAACCTATTCATGGGTGGTAATAGAATGAGACCTCTATTTAAAAGCATTTGGAGTTTCATTTCACATTCAGGTGGTGTCTGATGGAGACGGAACTTTAATTTTTTCAAATTGTAAGGTCATTTGTATTTACTAGATTCACCTTTTTCATGGATTGAAGTAGGAAGAGGACCCATGGGGATCCTAGCATCCTTTTCATTGGAATCATGTAAGGGTTGTTCACATGGAAGGACATTCAATTCAAGATGGGAATCAAAGATCACCGTACCATCATCACAAATTCTCCAATATTCAAAAGAAGGCTTGCTATCATGAGGAGGATCTTGATATCCTAACCCTATGGTGTTTTCATTTGTTGATCTTTGTTCTAAAAGTTGATGAATTTCATGTTCAGTTGTTGTGTCACATCCTTGTTTGCTTAAGATAGTAAATCCCTTTCCATATGTTTCTTCAAAGTTGATTTGTGTGTTTGTAACTTTGTTATCATAAAATGGTTGAGGAAGTGGTTGTGTAGAAGAACTAGGTCCACCTGTTGGAGGGAGCTTAGGTCCTTTTGTCATTTTAGGGTGTAGATAACCAAACATATCAAGAGGTGAGACAGTAGGAAGATCTTGTAACTTCATGGATGGGTAAAAGGCTACATTGTCTTCAAGGTTGTCAAGGCATTCGTTTAAGAAATTATTCATGCTATCATCATCTTCTCCAATGATACAGCATGAGGAGGACACTCATGAGGATTTGAAGGAGCATGAGGAAGCTCAAGGTCATTAGGATCAATTCCAAATGCACAGTTTGACATGTCTACTAAAGATTTCAATGACATCCAAAACTTATTAAAGCAAAAAGCCATGATGAAAGGAAATTAAATCCAATAGAAAACAAATCTAGAAAGTATTGTAGGATGTATTAACAAAAAACAAAAATGCAGAAATTCCCAGAAAATACCATAAATTATAGTGCAGAATGTGTAGGACTAAGTCACCTAGTGTGGCAAATTAGTCCCAGTGATGATTTTTTTAGTTTTTTTAAAAAAATTGAATGCAATTTTATGTCTTTCGGATGCACGATGCAACTACATTATGAAAATACAGATTTTTGTTGTTTTCAATGTAAAAAGGATGCAAAAATGCAAGCTATTTGAGCTTTTCACTAATTCAATTTTTTAAAACCTTGGGATGCAGTTTAAACAATGCAGTACCTAATGTAATGCTAATGCAAATGATACCTAGGATGCACTTGAAATCAGAATTAAATATGTTCAAATTTTGGGTTCACCAAAATGTGGACAATGATTTTGGATCACCCAAATGCTTTAAGCTCCTTCTAGGGTTTTTCACCTAAAAGGAGAAAGAATGGGGTCCAAAATGCAAATGTCTATACTCAAGATTAATGTAAATGAGATGTAATGTGTCTAATTATGATGTACTAATGCACTGAACTAAAAATAAAATGATTTAATGATGTTAAACCTAAGAAATGCAAAGTGTTGGAAAACACTGCTGTGATATGCAAAAACACCTAAAAATGCAAGTAAATGATGAAATAATTGAACAGAACTAGAGAGGTACAATTGGAATCTAAAATATGATGTGGAGAGGTCTTGGAATCCTATATAGTTGACTAAAAATGTTGATTGAGACACTTACACCAAGCTGGGCGACTTAGTCACAATTTCAGGGAAAACTTGTCGGAACAAGAATTTGCCAAATGGGTATCCAAAAATGTAGAAACCACTTTTCAGGCCTGCAATGGGACTAATTCGCCACTGGTGGTGACTTAGTTCACCTATAAATTTTGGGAATTTCAGGACAGGATCCTGTAGCTTCTTTTTCTGTTGAAAATGGATAAAAAGAGTCTCCAAGCTTGAATTAGGTCTTTGTTGACTTGAATAGCTTTGATGACTTGTTAACCACTTTTCAACACCTATTTCTTTGACAAATCTACCTACAAAGTCTGCAAACACACATGCAAAGAGGGAAAAATGGTTAAGGGTTAGAGTATAGGGGTTTTCCTTTATCAAACCCCACTTTGGTAATCAAACCCTATGAAATGAAATGAAATGAAAGAGAATGATAAATAGATAACATGCAATGTCATAAACTTACCAAACCCTTGATGTAGAAATATGAAGATATGCAATGAAGTGCTCCAATGGATGACTTGATTATGCTTAGAGTGCTTGAACGTTTGAGAATGATTAAGTTATTTGCTTGAGTGAATGCTTGAATGAATGGGGGGGTAAAATGAGAGGAAAAACCCTTATTTATACTTGATTTTCCTAAATTTCCTAAAAATAACACATCACACGCTGACCTCAAGGGTTAGAGAATGAAATCCCACCAGAAATTTGAAATAATTTTGATTTTTGTTCCAAATAGGACTAAGTCGCCCCTATTGCCAACTTAGTCCTACTTAAGCAACTTAAGTGGGTGTAGGGAATTAAAGGGCATTAAATGTTGTCTAACAAGAATATCCTCAAAAACACACTTAAGAATGGTCGGAAAGTGCATTAAGGGGACATTTAAACATGAGAAAGGGTTGAATTACTAATGACAAGTCTAGAAAAGTGTGAGAGTTTGTTACAACTCTTTACAACACTTTGAAATAAGACTTGGTAAGTGATAAAAAGAGGTTATTTAAGTGAATTATGATGAAAGGATCCTAGAAAAGTGTGAAAGTGGGTTACAACACTTCACAACACCTTTACAAGACATCCTATAATTCTTAATGATTTACAAGGGTCCAAGACCTAATGTGAACGTGTTGACCACATTACAACATTAAATCTAGGAAAAATCAAGCCAAAGTCCATAAGAGAGACTCTAGTGAGCATAAAAATGTCAACTATACATTTTTTGGTGACACACAAAGTTGTAAATGTTGTTCATTTTGTGAGGCTCAATTAGGACAATATCTCCAAGTAGCTTTTATCATCGTAGTTTTACCCTTGTGGGGTTTTCCACATATATCTAGTGTCAATTGTGTTCTTGTGTGGATTCTTAACTATTTTGATTAAGTAGATGAATGCTTTAATGATATAACTTAGCTTCAACATTTAAGGATTGAAATTGAAATTGAAGTTATATTGATTCCCCCCTTAGTATATTATGTTCCCAATAGTTCTAGGATCTGTAAAAAGAAGACATGCTTTATTTTCTTATATATTTCTTTTTCACATCATCATAGGACAATTTTGTTGCATAATATTGAAAACATGAATCTCTATAATTTTTACATTGATTTTTTTTATTTGTGACTATGTCAACATGGCTTCCAGTGTTGAGGCAAGGGATTGGTGATTCTCATTTGATGTTGAACCGCTCAATTTTGAAAATAATTCATGAATTGCAACTTTGTTTTTCTCTAGATGCCCTAAAAAACCCTCTTAGTTTTGTCCAAGGTTTGTTGGAAGGGTAGGAGGGTCAAGCATCCTAGGGTTTTCCTCAGGTAATTCATCATTTAAATTTGGTTTTGGCTCAAGGTTTACATGATCTATTATATAATTAAAAAAAATGAAATTAATAAAAACCACCCATTTTTTAATGCAAACAAAATTTAAATATAATTCAAAAAAAATATCACTTACCTCTTCTCCAATGTGGCATTGTGAAGAAAGGTTGCAAAGGGAAAAAAACGTTTGTGTTATGCAAAGTTGAGGGAAAGAAAATAGTTGCAAAAAATGCAGGCCATGGGTGAGCAAAATGGACAGGATTTTTCTTTTTATAACTTTATTGAGCAAAATGCATACACATTTTTATTTCATAAAAACGTGTACAAGTTTTGTTTTGATAATAATGTGTACAAGTTTTGTTTTGATAATAACGCGTACATGCTTTCTTTTCATAATAATACGTGTGTGTTATTTGTTTAAATAGCATGCTCATGTTATGGCTCGATTTTTTGAGCCATAACACGAGCACGTCATTTGAATTTCTTTAAAACGTGTGTTTTTTTCTCGTTTTTGGGCATTTGGCCACTTTTTGTTCCCATCTTGGTGCACATGCCCTCATCATGTTTATTTTAAATTAATTGATGATTAGTTACTAATCATTTTCCTATATGGTGATGACACATACATTGGAAATAGTAAGGGAATGATTAGATAGCTCTAAACTTAATTATCTAGTTTCTTTGACATAAAATATTTGGGGGTTGGTAGGTACATTTTAGGTATGGAGATTAGCAAGGATGGGGTTAACAAAAATCTTTGGTTCAATTAGAGTAAGCATGTTTAGAATATTTTGTAGAGATTTGAGATGTAAGGTTGTAATCCACTAGATATTCCTTTACATATCAGTACTAAGTTATCATTAGATCAATGTCCTAAGTTAGATGATGATTTGGAGGATATATTAATGTTTCATATGCTCATGTCATAGGGAGATGAATATATATGATGGTTTGTACAAAAGTAGATATTTCCCAAATAGTTTGAGTTCTTAGCCTATTTATGTCTAGCCTTGCTAAAGAGCATTGGAATTATGTGAAAAGTGTTTTTAGATATTTGTAAGGGACTTTTGATTATTTATGTGCTATCATTAGACTAATGATGTGGGTAACTTGCTTTATATATAGGTTTTTTTATTCAAATTAGGCTAATGATTTGAGTAACAAGAAGTGGAGAAGTTATGTGTTTACTTTTTTTAGAGTTGTTAGTTGTATGGGTAAGTGATAACCTACAATTGTGTTTTCCACTACATAAGTAGAGTGCATCATTGTGACGCGTCTGTAAGGATGCAATGTAGTTACAAATATTATGTTTAGGTATTGAATTTGATTCCAGAAAATTCATTATCAAATCTTATAGTGTCATCAATTTGGTGAAGAATTACATGTACCGTGCTTATACAAAGGATATTGATGTTTAGTATCTCTTTTTCCATGAGTTGGTTGAGGGTGGTAAAATCATGATATAAAAGGTTGACACTTTGATTAATGTTGTATGTTCTCACTAAGACAACGAATATGAGGAAATTCAATTAGTACAAGGAGGCCATGGGCCTTCCCTATTCTAGCACTTGATTTATTTTTTAATTCATATTATGTCTTGCAATATAAATGTCAAGTGTGATAATGTTAGGATAAGGGATTACATCCACATTCCAATCCTAAGTCTTGATTAATCATATTAAATTATATAAATGATAATTAATGTATGGTCTCCAAACATGTTTGAGTGGGAAAAATGGAATGACCATGTGTGGATGAGAACATTATTTATTTATTATTTATTCTTAGATATTTGAGATCGTGTGTAAGAAAACGTTGAATAGGGAGTTTACATTTAAAAGGAAAAAAGTGAGTTACAAAGCATCTTCCTAATTTGGTGTTTATGACACAAAAATTGAATTCCCTAATGGAGAGCCTACAACTTGGATATGTTGGGAATAGGATGCCATTTAATTGCAATCCTAAACATATTTCATGTATCTCCTAAGTCCTTCGAAAGTGTTCCCCAACACTAGGATTAGAAAGAGATTAAATTCGAATGAACTGGACATGTAAATTGACATTTAAAATTAATTCTAAATGATAGGAACATGTGGGGATGCCCAAGAAGAGCTCCTACAAAATAGGAGCACATGGGGCACCCACATGGAAGGTGGAACCCACCTTGAGTTAAGTTAACTATTTGGAGAAAGATAACACTCCAGTAATGCATATAAAGATCCTAGAAGTTAGGAATTGATGTTTACATGCATGGAGTCCATTTCAGTTTAGTTATGGTTCAGTTATCTTCAATTGCATGTAGTTAGTTTCAGTTGAATGTTAGTTGACTTCAATTGACTTGGAATGCATGACTAATGACTTGAGTTGCATGACAAATAACAAGTAATACATTCAATTAAGTGGGGATGATCAATCATGCATGATATTTGCATGAATGGTGGAGAGATATGTTTCAGTTAATAGAGATTGACTTGGACCCACCTTAGGCGCCCAAATTTGCATCTTGGAGTTAACACTTTTGTATGATAAGATATTGTATAAGGTTGAGTTAAGTGGGCCCATTCTTGGGCGCCAACTTTGAGGATAAGCTTAGAAGATATCTTTGAAATCAATGTTGAGTTAGGACTTCAGTTTTGGACGCCCAAATTGATGAAGGACTTGGTTTGACATTGTTTTTCACGAAAGAACTCTACTTGCAAAGAATAGGCATAGTTTTTGTGAGATAAGCTTTCTTCTTTGTAATTGCAAACTCTTTGGAGTTTACAAGGCTCATTATTGTCTATAAATTGCAGCAAGTTGAAGAGAGTTTTATCATATTTTATTGTAGGTTGTGAAGAAGAATTGCTGAAGGAAAAAAAAGCATCTCAAGCAAGGATTGATAATGAATTATTGTAATCTTGTTCTAAGGTTAAATAATACAAGCACTATTGATTTTGGTGGTGGAGTTTTTTCCTGAAAGGGTTTCTCCATGGTATATGTTGTGTCACTTCTATCTTCTCGTCTTATTCTTCTACAATCTTTTGTCTATTTCTACAAATGGTAAAATGAATCTAAACAGATAATCATCTACAAAGAATTTGTAACAAAGAACACTTAATTAGATCTACAATATAATAGTTTTGCAAGCTCTAAAGCTACAAAATTACCTCCATTTTCAACATGATCCTTGTCAATTTGATTGTTATAGAAGAATCTGACATCTAGGATGCATAAAAGTTTGTAAATATTTACATATTGTTCTGAGATGCTTGACCATGACCATAGGGGTGTTGGAGTTTTTTATAGCTCAAGATTTTGACTCATGGTCTTGGATACAACTTTCTCACTTTTTTGAATTTGCTATAATTGGAGGCATGGGATAGTGGATTGTAAGGTTCTTTGTAGGTACTCTTATATCACTAATTTATTGTTAGAGGAAAAAGTGATTGTACTGATGATACTTTTTTTATATTTTAATACAAACTTGGGTCTCTTTAGTGAAAAATATTTTCTTACAAGATTTTCTCCACATAAATTTAGTGTAATGTTTTGCATTTTTTATGTTTGATTCTTTTTGGTTCATTAATTTTATTAGGTTAATCACATGCCCTATCAGATTAAATATCTATAGTGATAATACTGTTAATGTGCCATTTATCATGTTGCTCAACAACATGCTTATATGATTGCATGCCTATATGCTTGGATGGGGGGTATATACTATCACTTATATTCTTATGTTTAGATATGTAGATAGTTACATATGCTAATAGAAATTAATCTCATGGAGTACATACACAGAAGGAAAACACACATGATTATACTCTCTCAAGTACTATTACTTTATATGGACCTCATGTTGATATCCTTTGAGTGTTTGAGATATTTACTTTACAAATGATTTTTATAATTACATACTTTTAGATGCATGATCATTCTAGGATTCACATGAACCTCAAAGTGTGGGAAAAATGTAATAGTGAAAGTCACATACCTGTGTCAATTTTCATTTAATTTTGTGTTTATTTTGAGTGCTTTGGTACATAGGCATATTGACAAATAGCATAATTTTGAGCAAAGTAAAGGCCCTTGCCCTACATTATCCACCTACCCTTTACAAATGTTTCTATGCACCTACCACTTATTCCCATTCACATGTTCTTACCCCCCTTATACATCTACCTCATCCACTTGTTTATGGCACTTATGCTCACATGTACTTTCATACACACACTATCCACTATGATCTAGCCTCTTTTATGTCTCAAAACTAGTTTGCACTCACAAGGTCACCCTCATAGTCACAAACTCATCCCACCTAAATTTAAATTTTAAAAATTCAAATGTGATCAATTTTCCACCTTCTCTTCCCACCTAGAGTCCATTAAACACGGGCTTGCATGATATGTTCGTGTATTGAAAGGAATTCAATACCTTCATTCTAATCATCTCCTAATTAAGTAATAATTAAAATATCAATCACATTTACAGTTCAATTGGTGCTCTAAAAAGAATCTAACTCTACATAATCATTCTAAAAGCACTTGCACAATTGAAGATTGACATTTTTTTTTTATCATTTTTCAATTTATTGACTTGGGAGAACTTGATTCTCTATGCTAATCAATGGCCCTTAAGTTATTTATAATTATCACCAAGACCCTAGATATTCAAGAAGTGTAAAGCAAATTGTCATACAATAGATGAAGTGAATAAAAGTTGTATGTAGATTATATAAGACATTTGCAGTCCTCAATTCATCCTTGATTGGCTAGATTCATCTTTGCACAATGACAATTCTAAGGCAATTACTAGTTCGTTATTCATTGTTCCCAATATGAAGACAACTCAAACTCAAATCCACATTGGTCCTAGAACCATCTATAATTATCAAACTAAATACAATTGTTTCCTATTTATTAACCTTAATTAACTTGTACTTATTTAAATGCATTTGATTGGATTAGCCTAGGTCGTATATAAGAGAAGTTTATTTTCATTTACAATTTTACACATTATTTTATTTAGTGAAATACATAGCTATTAGAGTAGTTTTACTTCTATAATTTTTAAAACTTAAATTATTTTACTTATAATTCAAATGCAATAACTTCAAAAAATATTGTTCAAAAAATTATAATGACTTATTATTTTTTTACTATTTTTTAATTTTTTACTTGTTTTTCCTTTTTACAGTAATATTTTATTTTGATTTTGTTTGGATAAAGGTAGTAAATGTTCTATATTTATGCATAAACTTTGATTTTCTTTTTTTCTTTTTGATAGAGGGTTTTATATCAAACCCAGATTTGTTTTAGCTACAGGATGTAGGAGCATGAGCCATAGGGTGAAACCTCTTCGACTGAGAGCCAAGGACTGAGGGGTATCCATTCCACCATTTTTGAAAAGCCATCCTTCATTAATAATTGTATTTGTGGACTGAAAAGAAAACTGTTAAATTTTTATTTTATTGATTTTTCCAATTTTTTTATGATCATGCTCCCCAAATTACTCGACCCTTACTCCCACTAGAGGTTACGCCTCTCACCCTAGTCAACGATATAGTCGACTTCAAAATGAAATTGTACAACTCGGAAGAGTGGCGAAGATTGTGCACAGCACATCCACCCACATGAATATGTTCCTGACTCCAGTCTACATTCTTAAGGAAATACTTCTTTAAAGTAGGATATATACTACAAAGAATATGAAGGCTAGTATCTAATAGTGTCAATGAATCAAATATTATTTGGACATTTTTTTTCTTCATTTAGCTGCATACACAGAGGAGTTGTAGCAGATCTATTCTTCTATTTTATATTTAAATAATTTTGTTTCACGGTTCACTTGGTATTGTTCTCATCACAAGAGTAAAAGGTGACACTCAAAATATGGCCAGTACATTATTACTTATAATTGTCCATTCCTTAGCCATGATTTCAAAAAGAGAGGAAAACAATTACATTAGTTTCCTTCTTTGAGAGAGATTTAACTCAGAATATTGCAGACAATAAGTTACACTTACTACAGAAAGGCTAACCATGCAAGAACATAATTACTTACCGCGAAAAAGTGTTAATGATATAGCAGCTTCGGTAGTTCCTTCCAGCTCAGCTCTTTCGTGGAAACATAAATTAGATGATAGCCGTTGGCTATCTAATTTATATTCGTGTTATCTTCATCTCATAGCATGGCCGACTTGAGAAGATGCGTATCTATCTTGATCTTTTATTAGAAGACAATTAATATTTGTTTATTAATTAGAGTCGTCTTCATTCTCCTTGGGACACGATCTTTAAGGTGGCCGACCTCTTGTGAAGAGGTGTGAATTCAGGCCGATATATGCTCAAAGAGCCTCGAACAAATAAAGCGACATAGGTTATTTGATTGAGGCCGACATTCATTAAAGAAGAGTTGAGATTTCTTAAGAGGCCGACATGAAGGATTTGTCTCTCCATTCTTTTGTATATATATACAGAATGTTTGTCCATTGTTCATCATCGATCTGGAGTTCGGTTATTCTCATCAGTTTTGCATCATAAAGTGCGAACATATCTGAATGATAAAGTGCGAACATAAAGAGCGAATATATCAGTTCGGTTATACACATAAGTCCGATATCAATCAAAGGCGAATACAAAATACAGATTGAAGATCATCCAGTACAAGGAAGCAAGCAAAGCATAGTGCGGACTTCATACAGTGCGGATATCTTAACAAGTGTGAACATCATCTTACAATGCGTAGTATCCTTCAGGTGCAAATTCTGTAGGTGTTCATTTCAGTCAATCACAGATTTTGTCAGGTGCGAATTAGCAAGCTGTCATCTGATATTGCATTTTGCTAGGAGCTGCATATTGGTCTTGTGTTAGACCTCATTGTAAAGTGAAATGTTGTCACTGTTATTATAAATAAAAGAGAGATCTTTGTTGCTGGGTTTTTCTCCCTCAAGAGGAGGGTTTTCCCAGGGTAACTGCTGTGTTATTGTCTCTGATTTTGAATTATTTTCTGTGCATTTAATCTGTTCACTTAAATTTAACAAAAGAATATCAGTTGTACATCACAACGAAAGTATTTGTGTGGCAAAATAACTTTATTAGTTATACTTCTAATGAAAAAAATCTTTACAAACAGCAGAAATCTTTTCTGCAGCAGTAGAACACCAAGTCTGATTTTTCTGACAAAAGCAGGTGATAGTAAAGATACATGTAGCTTGGTTTTCCCTGCTATTGCCTCAGTGTACAATGTCTACTTTCTTAAGTAGCACATCCATCAAAACTGCTACACATTGGCATAACATAGAAAAACCAGTATATTTAACAGACCATATACTGACATGTTATTGACTTTTTTGCATGTCTATACTTAATGTGTGTGGGGTTCGATAACCAATGACATTTTTTAAACTTTTAAAAATGGGATAGTTACTTACAATGTTTGTGTATGGATGACGTGATAAGAGGATTTTAGAGCTATCTTGTTAGGAGCATGTGGATGCAAGTTCAGGTCTTATCTTATCACTTCCTAAATTGCTTTTCAATTCATAAGTAAAAATTTATTGCATCGAAGAATACAAAATAATGTAACAGATTATAGACTGCAAACTGAAACTACCTCTCTTCATATGAACCATTTAAGAGCTTGAGGAAGTTCACAACACCAGGAATGGTGGTCTGCTGCTCCTAAGGTTTTCTTCTTGCAGATTTTACTCTGACTTGATTCCTCACTCCATCATCAGAAGCCATGTGCAACACTTGATGGGGGGTACTCTCTTTCTAAATGATAAGTTTGATGTCTTTGAAATGTAGAAATACCCTTTCATTAATTTCTAGGTTTCTTACACAAAAAATTATTTTCTATTTCTCTTCACAGTTCAATAGTTCAGCTTCATCACACTAAAGTCGGCACCATAAACAAAAACATGAAATATGGTTATCAATCCATGAAAAAAATGATTTGATATAAATCTATAAATTAGCATTGTTCTTGTTGTCATCAACCAATAAAAACATACATCATTTTTTGATCTCTTGTTTACAGATAAGCATCCCAAGAAATATGTATCTTTTAATGTCAAGAGCCAACTTGTCCAAGATTCCTTATTCTGTTCTCTAAAGCAGTACCCTCCTTCAACATATCAGCTGCATCGTCCTTCATTTGAAGTTTAGTGAGGGCAGCAGCTTGCAAGTAAAATGCAGTGGGCCAATCTTTTGTTAAACAATGTGCTTTCATTGCATCTAGAAGAGCTGGATCTGCTAGACCACAGAAAAGCTTTGATAGACTCCGTCTTGCATAGACTGTTGGTGACTTCATAAGCTGAGAATCTATAACCTGTATCCCAAATCAAAATCAAATATTTTCATAAATTATAGAAGCAGCACCATCCCTTCCATTGAAATTTCTGAAGTAACCTTACAAGAAATGCTAATCGAAGTTTGTTCATATGAGTGCAAGTTGCCTAAATATCTAGATCATTAGAATATTGATATTCATGTCTTTGCGTTGTAATATACACACACAGTGCCACAGGGCTGTTATTAACATTCATTACTTCAACAGTCAACGACGAATTTTTTCTTTCTAAAATCCAGCAACTATTTGCCACCTTTGTACAAGGATGAGGTGATGGAAAGATTCATCGAGCTATCTTCTTGGGAGGAAATACAAGTCAAAAGACTAAAATAAGTCAAGGCCGTGAAAATAGACCTGAAACGCAATTGCCTTTTGACTATTTGACCATTGAAGTGCACAAACATTAAGTTGAATCCCATTGCAATACAGGTCAAAAGTCTAACATAGGTCAAGCCATGAAAATAGACTAAAAACAAAATTGCCTTTTGACCCTTTGATCATTGAAGGGCCAAAATAGGTCAAGGCCAGGAAATAGACTTAAAACAAAAAAAACCACTTTCGATCCCTCAACCACAGAAGTACATGAAGTGCATGAACATTAATAGAACCTTGTCAAACAGCTAAAAGAGGTCAAGGCCAGGCAAATAGACTTAAAATCAAGAGCATTCATGTTAAAATTGTACTCAGTTTTTCAGAATGAGATATGTTCTTTTGAAGCTCAACTCATTTGGAGGAAATATGTTTGTGACTCTCATTGACTTCAATGACAACTGAGTGAAAACAGAAGCATACAGAATAGCTGCTAGGCAAGCATTAGGCATGAGGATGAATAGTCAGTCCACTAATGGATTCCAAACCAAGTAAATAAGGTACGACAGTGCTCTTAAGGCCTTTTCATAAACTACTACAAATAATTCCTAGAAATTTGCACCTAGAATTAGTTGTTTTCCATTACAGTGTCTTGTTGAATATTTATAAAATTGAATTGGTTGGCAGGTCACTTAAGTAATTAAAGAAGTTAATTCTCTAAAAGAAAAAAATCTACTTTTGATCTGCTTAGGATAAAAGTGTTTGAGAAGTATTATTTTCATTTATACTGATCAGAAAAATGGTCAGTTGATTTCACTCGAGAAGTGGAACACTGCTCAGAAAACGCAAGAATCAGGTGCATGCCTCAGATGTAAGAAATTTGAAGAAAAATAAACATTTCAGCAACTTTGTGAGAAACCACTGGTTCCAACAAGAGGCAATTTTGTATAGAAGTGATGATTTTGTGACTACATGAATTGGTGATTTTGTCATGTGTTTTGAAACAGCAGGTAACACCCAAGAACACTTCAAATTCTTCTTGGTTTTGGTTTCTGGTGACTTTTGGGATTCTTGACAAGACTATACAAGTTTATTAAACATATATAAACACACATTGATGCACATGGGAAGGATTGGAGTTTAGTTTTTTGTATTCTAGTAGAGTTCATAGGTTCAATACACAGTCACAGGAAAAGTACAGTTCTGAAAGTGTGTAGCAAAGAGTTGTAATGATCTTAAGGACTGAAAAAAGTAAATTTCAAGCTGGTTGTGTTCCCAAGAATCCTAAGATTATATTCCTCTTTGCAGACGGTGGACAAGAGTGTTTTTTTTTCACTATTGCTGGAGTTTTCTCCTAGAATTCAGGTTCTCCAGTTTAAGCGCTTGCATCTTCTTATTGTGGTGTTGTTTCTCTCAATTTCCTATTAGTTCATTGTTATTTAGTAATTTAATTACTTAAAAGGTACAATTGGTCCTTCATTAGAAATTTGTTTGTGATAACTAGTAGTAAAGCCTAACTTTCTGTAATGTCCCCTTTTTCCTTCCCTAAATCCACCCTATTTTAATAGTGTTTTTAAACACTAGTATATATATTATATAATATTTAAATATAAATAATATAATTAAATGAATTAAATAAATAAAATAAAATAAGAACACTTTATTGGGATCGGCCAAGATTGGAGGAAATAAATAAATAAAAATAAATAAATAAATAATAAAATAATAAAATCAAATAAAATAAAATAAAGGAGGTCAGACTTGTTAAGTTTATTTTGGGAGGGCTATAAAAGAAAGTAAAGTGTAAGTCATTTGGCATCCATTCATATCATATTTTACATTTGGAGATTCTTCTCTTTGCCTGTAACTTTGGTTGGGCTTTACTCTAAGAAGAAAACCCTTGTGAATACGATGAATTGGACAAAAACCTAGCTCATCTTGTGAAGGACCCATAACGGAGTTCTAATTGCACTTCATTGGAGAAATTGGAGGTTTGGAGCATCATTTCCTAATCAGATTTGTAGATCAGATTTGGGGCATCATTGCATAATCAGATTTGAAGATCAGATTTGGAGCAGCATTGTTGTGGCACTTTTGTGAGCATATTGCCCCTAATTTGGAGTGCCACTTTGGAGCAGATCTGAGTGCCCACCTTTAGAGGGCAATTTTGCATTATTTGGAGCATATTTGGAGCAGCAAACCCTAAGCACTTACCAAGGAGGAATTTCGCCCATCTAGGGTTTGATATTTGAAGACTATTTTGCATATATTTGGTATGTATAATCATAGTTTCAGATCTGATTTGTAGAGCAGAAATCTGGGCATATGTTTGGCATGTTTGAGCCCTTGAGTTCTTTGTAAGATCAGTCCAGAATATTCAGCTTTGTAACAACAAAAGTTATCTACAGAAAATCGTATTTGTATGTTGCATTTGGATGCCCTATCTTGTGTTTTTCATGGTGGATTTCATGTTTGATATGAATATCAATCGGTAGCATCAATTGGCATGTTTGTTTGTCATGTTTGGTCACTTGTATGTTCTCTATGATATTTTGTTTGAAATCATAAAATAAAAATCAGAAATTAGAATTAGAGTTTGAGCAGAAATAAAAATCAGAATATTAGGGTAGATCCCATTGAGGATATTACAACGGTATTAGAGCAGCAATCTTATCAGCCTGTGGATCTGATTTTGTGAATGCAAATCTACAACAGACACATGAGGGAACCTTGGAGAATGAAAATAGATTGGCAACCTAAATTTTTACCCAAGGAAGAAGACATAGATCCTCTTGAAGAGCTATTGCTAAAAATATGAAAGAAACAAGAAAGGTACCCGTCTGAAGCTTCCAAAGTTTTGAACCAATATCAAAGTGTCAGAGGCCCTGGTGGTTCTCTGTTTCAAACCCTAATTGTTTTTGTATTGTTTTTGCAAAATTTGGTGTTTTTGTGATTTTGAGGGTTTTTTGACAAAATAATAAATGCTGCGATTTTACTAAGAAATTGCAAATAAAATCTAAATAAATTCAATAATGCAATTTTATGCCCAGATCTTGCTCAAATATGATAGGCGCCTCAATGTATTCAACTTCCAGAGCAATTACAATAATAAGTATGGAGCTATAAATGAAATACAATCAATTTATTGAAGAAAAACCTGATTTCTCTTAATGGCGGCTGTAATAAATGCTGATGGTACGGCCAGAAATAATAGTCTTTAGGCTCGAAAAACCATGCAAAAATCTCCTGAAGACCAAGGCGCTCAAGATCCAGTCGCCAGTAACTGAGGAATAAATGCGTTGCTCCAGAGAAATAAAGGTACGGCCTTGCTGGTACGGCCAGGTACAGCAATGAATTAAGAAGTACGGCTTCTTGTAATATGTGCCAGAACACTGATAGCTAATCTCTGCTCAAGTCGCCCCTGTCTGCTGATGATTATCTCTGAAAACCTCTGCCAAAATGGATGAATAAGCACAATCTGTGATCTCTGTGTGAAATCACCAAGTGCAAGCTTCAGCTGGTATTTCACAGCCTCAGTCTGCCTGATCTCTGAAGAGTTTTCGTTCTCCAGAAACGATCGTCTGCCAGAAACCCTAAGGTTTGCAAACTCCAAAGCTCAGATGCAAGAAGACAAAATTGAATAATAAACATGATAGTTCGATTTTGCCTGTGAAAGGTATATATTGCCTTGAGGAAAATTCGACCCAAATCTCCTTTAAAATAATCATTTAAATTAATGATTTAATTTGCACTTTTGACTTAGGAGAAATAATTAATTATTGGCGTCCCCTTTTTAATGAATATAAATACTCATTAAGTCACCTTTTAATAATATATTATAAAGTATAATTAAATACTTTATAATTAAGCCAAATAATTAAATATTTAAATATTTCAATAAAGTGACTTTAATATAAAGTCAAATTATTAAATATTTAATAACTCATTAATTACTCCTTATTTCTCCGTCAAATCAACCAACTGCTGAACTGGGTCGATTCTGAGCTGAATGGCTGAACCAGGTGCCCTGCCCGAAATAGCAGCTTCCGCCCGACCTAACTTTCTATAAATAGAAAGTTTCCTGAAAATGCTCACTGGAAGATTCTGCGAAGGCCCAACCTGATACAACTGCAACTGGAGCTACCAAACACTGAGCAACGGCTCCATATGATCCTCTGCACACTCCTGTTAGCCTACGAGGATCGAAATGATAGGCTAACCTTGTCACCAGTGATGTGACTAGGATGGGGACATGTGCAGTTTGTTAGATCATGCAAAGGGTTTTGTTCCCTTTGATGTGTACTTGAAGGCACTCGAGTACCAATACCCCCACAAAATAGGCCTATATGAATGCATAAGGAAAACAACTAAGGAAGAGGTCAAGGAACAAGACCCAAAGAAATCAATTTTGTTGGAGGAAACGAAGTCTGAATTAGAATCAGAATCACCAAAAGCTACCGCTGAAGAAAGGATAGAAAAGAAAAAGGATTCACTTGCTTGTGATTTGCAGCCTAAAAGTGATCATGGGAAAGACAAAGATCAGTCAACATGTCTAAAAGTTTGGACTCCTAGCCGAACATGTGGAAGCCCTAAAGAGGATGAAGCCATGTTCACAAGTTGTAATGTCCCTTTCCTAACCTATTCAACTGTTTGGCAAAGTTAGCCTATTCAATGGTTCCCATAGGCTAACAGGGTTATGGTTAGGGAACTCTGGTGACCGTTTATTCAGCATGGTGTGGTTGGGAGTTGCGTATCGCCCATTTTTGGAGTGTTTTTTGGTGATTTCTCCCATACTATTATTAGTAAGTCAGTTTCAGGCACCAAAAGAATCAGTTGTCAATCCTGCTATTTTTAGAAGTGTCGGTGGGAGCTGTTGATATCAATATTTTAATATTTAATGGTCCAGTGCAATTATTTTAAATAACATAAAGTCATTAAAATTAAATTAAATATTTAACTTATGTTATTTATTTTATAAAATTGTTTTATTAAAAAGGGATCATGGGAAACATAAAGAAATATTATAAAGTTAATATTTGAGCAACTTAAGTGGGATTCCCAAGAGGGAGTTATAAGGAGTATTTAAATTAAAAATAAAATATTTTATTTCCCAAGGGGGGCGTGGTGTTTTGAGGAGTCTATAAAAGCATTTCAAAAGGCTCATTTCATTTTTTATGTTGGATATTGGATATTGTTTTCTACAGGCTCGAGAAGACATTTTCTTTAGGAGGGTTTGTGAGAGGATGAAATCCCTTGCAAGTGGCATCCTCTACGTTAGTGAAAGATCTAATGTGGAAGATTCATGGTGGTTTCATACAAGAATCACATATGAGCATATTTGTGGAGCTTTTGTCAT
>VDFB02324845.1:0-38055 GCA_007258455.2 Sequoia sempervirens
GGTGTTATGATGAGGGCCACACCGCCCAAACCCACAAAAATCACAAAAACATATACCAGCACAGAAGATGTAAGACAAAAAAATGACTTAATTTCAATTATTTTCAGATAAGAAATTACAGATTCAAAACTTACATGCTACAACCTCATGGGCTTGATTTATTACAACAAAATCAACTCTGGAAAGAATATCTACGATTCGGAGCCACAATGTGCACTATCAGGTCAACCTTCTACAACTACCACTTAACCCTTTTTATTTTCCTTAATAACCGCCCTAGAATGTTATAGAAAGTTCAAATTTACCCTTTTCATTTTGGCACCAAAAGTCTCACCGATATGAAATTCTTTTTTTAGACCAACTTCGCATGACCATAACTTTTGATCCGGGTGTTCGATTTGCTATTATTGCATATCATTGGAAAGCTCTCAATGAGCTCTACAACACCCAAATCCATTGTAGGTTGGTTCGGCCACTTTTTGAGCTATTTTGGGACCTCTAAAGTTTTATATCTAAATTTCAAGGTGGATTGGAGAAATTTCTTGGGACAAAAACTTTAATTTCCCCTAAATCGTGCATGGTATTTAGGTGATTCTTTCGTGACCGGAAATTTTTTTCAGCTCTGCTCTTTTGGGTAAATTTTCATGTCCATACGAGCCCATTTAGGCAAACTTACTAAAAATATTAAGTGCCTATTTTTCACTATTTTTTATGCCTGACAGTCTTATACCCCTTAAGTGCCATCATGGGACTCAAAATAACTAAAGAAAATAAAGGAAACATTTTTTTTGGGTGATGCAAGATTTCCCTACACCATTGGATGCTCCTACATCATGTTAATTTTTCATGTGTCTTCTACCCTTGTGCTACGTGAGCCTAGGGATGAAAAATACATAACACTTCCTTCCTTCTAGGAGACTTGCACATGATTTCATTACCTGGGGGATGATCTCAACCATGTGAACAAACGAGGTTTATAGAAGGTGGAGAACTAAAGTTGTGCCCTAATCTAGTCATGTTGTTTCTAGCAAAGTGTCGACATTAGGGTGATTTGTAGTTAAGACATGTAGGGTTGGTTTGAGTTTTGATTACCTCATTGGGGATCTTGATCCATGCTTGTGTTGGGTTGTTGTTCATGTACATGCCTCACACATGCTCTTGGTGTATTAAGGACTCCCCTAGTTTCATGTTCAGCCTAGTTTAAAACCTATGTTTTAGTTGTGGCTTGGTGTAGTGTAGGGATTAAGGATGACACCCATAAGCTACTCACCACATACTCCCTTAGAATGAGATAGAAATCCTCATGGTGAACTATGATAGTTCTTGAGTAGAGATAAGGTGAGCTCGTGGCATCTGTTGACGACCCTGTGCCATTAGATCTCTACCTATCTCCCTTCGTGAGAAAGGGTGTTGCTACTTGATTATCATGGAGTATTAACCCCTTGGGGTGGTGGGCCTACATCAATTTTTTAAACCTTTACTACTAATTCTAGGGTTGTTCATGTGTTGGCATGTCTTCTTGTGTGATACCAATAAGGGTCTTTAGTCGAGAGTCAATATTTTCCCATTGTCTTTTTGCTTGTGGTTATTTTTCCTTTGCTATAAGCCTTTCATTTCACAAGGGTGAATCTAGCTCCTCACAAAGGAAAATCCACACTATGGACATGCGAACTTTCCCTTTAAGGGGTGATTTTGTGTCATTGTCTAGTTCCCTTGCCTAGTCAGGTATCATTGACAAGCGATTCTACTTTACATAGAGGCGAATATAATTGTCTAGTCCACTCACCCGTTGGGTGATCTTGATTCTTTAAGAGGTGATTCCACCTTGTGTTTATACCTTTCCATAGATAGGTGATTTTGCTCCCCAAAAGTGTGAATCCACTCAAGTCATCTATACAACCTCATCACCCGACAAGTGAATCTACCTTTCTAAGAGGCGATTCTGTATCTAAACCTGTACCTTCCCATCCATACATTATCCCCTGGATAGGAAATTCTACTTCACATAGGGGTGATCTTACCATCATACCATCCATACATATCCATAGATAAGTGATCCCATGTCCTCAATAGGTGATTTTGTTTTGGTGGACCATACCCCATCCTTACATTACCTATTTGGGAAATCTTGCATCACATAGAGGTGATCTTGCTGTCAACCCATCCATACATTTACCTAGTTAGGAAAATCCACATTGTATTTTGGAAAACCCAAAACCTATTCTATAATATCATTGATCATAGGTGAACATGTGAACCTAGACATAGGTGATCTTCCTATACACAAGGGAAATTGCATTATATCCTAGATAGGTGAACCTATGATCTAAAGAGGTGAATTTTTTGTACACAGAGGTAGATCCACTTCTCATACAAAAACTAGAGAGTGAGCCTGTTTGACCACTAAAAGCTTTCATTGTTCCAAACCTATCCCCATGATCAAAATATTTTTATCATCATTTGATTTCTCATAATTATCATTTTCATGCATTTGCATTTTCTAAAAGTTATCCAATCATCCATTTAATGACATAAGTTCATCTTAAGACATCCTTAGTTATCATATCAATCATAAATCAGTCAATCCACACCCCTTAGATGTCAATTTAGGAGTTTTTTTTATCTAATTGGGTTAATTAACTGACCCTAATCATTTTCATCTTTACTCACTTAGGAATTCCATCCATCCCAAGTCAGTAATCACTTGCGGGCTCATCAATTCACTTCCATATAGAGGTGAATTTGTGCCATAATCATCCTTTTTTATCCACATATCCAATCCAATAATTATCATCCAATATCATCTGATTAAGCTCTCAAGTATAGTTTTGGGTCAATCCAATCAATCAATCTAATCGATTAACTTCATCTGATCTAATCAATCAGTCAATCCAGTCTAAACAATCATCCCATCACCTATCCAATCAATTAATCCATCATCCTAGCAATCTTTCAATCAATCTTCTGAATCATCACTTAGTTGTATCCTAGAGGTTCACATCATCTTTGTCTTTTGGTCATCAATACTTTCATCTCCATTTACACTTGATCACAGGAAAAAAAGCTCATGGAACTACATCAGTCCCAAGCCGGTCAATCACAATATCCGAGGTCCCAATCTACCCACTAATGGTGGATCACAACATTCGAAATATCCAGTCAATATTCAAGAATTGAGGGTATGGTCAATCAACTTGAGTTAACTATCGATGAGTACCTTAGCAATCCCACCAATGTCCAAATGACTGATTGCCTCCTGATTGATCATGGAGATAACATCCTTACTACATTTCTTGCTAGGGGTGCTAAACCACCACCTGGGTTTGACATGATGCAATGTGTTAACCCCTTACCACATCAATCATAGGATCACTAAAACTATCAAGCTAATCTAGGATCGTTAGTACCTCAGGTTACCTTGTAATACATGTGGTATCAAACGAGGTTCAAAAATGATGTCTGCTATCGCATACCATCTCCCTTTATTTAGATTTCGGTCATAGGAGTGGCACCCGAAGGAAATAATCCATAACCTTGGTCATATGTAAACTCCACCCACACCACCTCTTCCACAAAATCAACCCAATCAATCATCAAGGAACACTATGGGAACTACATCCAATGTTTTAGTTTTTGTGCCTCCTCATATCCCCCTCATTCACACATGCCCATTATCATTACCACTACCACCATTCAATCCTAATCATCCTATCCAACAACCATCATCTTATCATCAACCTCAACCATAACACCAATCGCAACCTCAACCTTAGCCACAACCGCAACCTCAACCTTACCCACAACCGCAACCTCAACCTTAGCCACAATCACAACCTCAACCTCAACCTCAACCAAAACATCAACTTCTTCGACAACATCAACTTCAACCCCAACCACAACCACAACCTCAACCACAAATCAATCTACAACCACAACAACCCCCTTCACAATCCCAATGCAAATTTGTAACTCAATACCAATATCAACTGCAACCCCACCTCATTATTTCTCACCTCACTACCATGAACCTCCAAACTTTGTAGAACCACCTCTGCAAAATACTTATTACCAACTGCCTCCTCCACCTAGCACTTCTAGGCAACAGTACATCATATCCAATCCAAATCCCAACTATCAATATAATCAACAACATTGCAACAACCACCACCCTACTTTAATCCCCAAAAACCCACACCAAAAACCTACCAACAACAACCGAATCTGCAACAACCACTGTACATCCTTCAACAACAATCAGCATATAATTATCAACCCAATCCATCCTATTATTAGCAAGCACCATCCCAACAAGTTGCTTCCTCATCTTATTACCAACCACGAACATCCCAACAACAAATTTACACCAATCCACAACCAACTTACACAAACTAATACCAAGAAGTCTCTTCATATCCTCAACCATCATACAACCAATTGCTTCCACCACCACCTCCATATCATTAATATGCTTTGTATGATCAATCTATTATGTTAGGTCCTCCCCCATCTACACCTATCAAAAAAGAATGGGAGGACATGAAAGCTGTCCTGAAAGATTTGCAAGTTGCTACCTCAAAGAATTCCTCCAAATTTGAGGACATTTGTCCTTATCCTTTTGATCCATCAATTTCTACAATACCCTTCCCAAAGCATTTTTAAATTCCAAATTTTGATAATTACAAGGGAAAGGGAGACCCATGAGATCACTTATAGGAGTATTACATGAAATGTTAGGAGGTTTTATACAATGAAAACTACCTCCTTTGATTGTTCCCCTATAGCTTAATGGGGAAATCCTTGGAGTGGTTCGTGCATCTTCCACAATGGTCAATTTACACACTTTCTAATTTGTTAGAAAAAAATTTCACACACTTCTCTTTTAACCTAGAGAAGGATATAGATACCATGGATCTGATGAAGGACAAACAATGTAATGGAGAAACATTCACTAGCTACTTGCTAAGGTGGCAAGCTTTAGCCAATCACCTCAAGTGTAGTCTTGCTAAGAAGGAGTTGGTAAGAATCTTTGTTGAGAACTCCCATCTAGAGTTAGCGCACAACCTATGTCTCCATTGTGTATCTACCTTTTCTATTATTTTTAAGGAAGATAAGGATAAACAATATGGTGATAAATCCCACTATTGGAACAAGAAAAAATGAGATTAATGATGATGTCACTAACACTAACCATGTACAAGTAGCTAGTGCCTCTCAATTGCAACAAAACATCCCCCAACAACCAAGAACAAATGTCATATCCGTGCCTCAAGGGGCACCTTGTCCTCCCATTCAATAATTGGTTAGATTAAGGTAATGCCAAGTGCACATTCACTCCCCTAGGGGAGTATTTAGATGCAGTCTTTAGGAGATTGGTGCAAGATAATCCCATGGTTTATCCAATAGTCAAACCCTTTGATGAGTCCAAACCCAAGCCAAATCGGTATGAGGAAAATTATTATTGTGATTATAAAAAAATCAAATGTCACTCCAATAAATGCCAAGGTCTAAAGAATTACATCCAAGATCTCATTGATCGAGGAGAAATAGTGGTTAAAGGAAATCAATCTATGTTATCTAATGCTCAATTGTAGATTTACCAAAGTTCTTTTTGTAACCACAACCAACCTTCTAGCACTTCTAATGCAAAAAATGGATCCAACAACAATAACAATCAAAAGAATAACACCAAAAATATCAATTATAATAAAATACCATTTAATTATGACAATATAGTTGGGTGTATTACGTAAGTGGATCCATGAGTCTCCATGATCTGTCAAGGGTAAGGACCCTCAATGTGTTGTCACCATGCATCACACCTGCATATCAGTTCTTGGACCATCCACTTCATCCCAACAGTCTCTTGTGAGCTCACAATACAATATCCTTGATCATCTAGGAAAGACCACCACACAAATATCTATTTTAGATTTTCTAAAGTCTTCTTCTATCTATTGAGAAATCCTCACCAAGGCTTTATAGGATACTCAAGTACCAAATGACATAGATCCTACTTATTTCTAGGCTCTTGTAGGACGTTTATCATCCACCTACTAGTTGGGATTCAGTAAAAATGATTCGCCATCTAAATTGATCCTGCCCACAATCATGCCCTTCATATAGAGGTCCTTGTCACCAAGAATAAAATTAAGTGAGTCTTGGTAGATAATGGCTTTGCACTCAACTTGTGTACATTGAAATAGGTGGGGTACACTCATGCCGACTTAGATAACCAAGTGATCACTATTAAGGCTTATGATAATGCAAAGATGGATTCAGAGCCCGTATCATTTGTATTCCTATTCAAGTTGGACCTATTATATAATACACAACTTGTCATGTTCTTGATCTTGAATTACTATATAACCTCCTCCTCAGTCAACCATGGATTCACGACATCCAAGCCATTCCATCCACTTATCATCAATTTCTAAAGTTCCCACACAATGGAATTGAAGTTACTATACATTATGATCCATAACCTTTTGAGTATTATCGTGCTCTTGAGACCTCCTTTCTACATTCTCACCATTGTATGGCAATAGAAGTGGTAACTTCTCAACCATCATCTCATACTTCATCCACTCCATCTTCCACTACATCTTCCACTACATCTTCCACTCCATCTTCCACTTCTGACACCATCATCACCAGGGTCAAGATCATTGAGAAAGGTTGTGGGGAATACGAAATACATATACAAAGCCTGTGGGGAATAAAAAATGCATATACCACAGTCAATGTGGGAACAATGCCTACTTCTGCACACACCTATGGTCGGCCATCCAAATCTTCACAGAAAGAAAAAATAGTAACCAAGAAAATCAATTCTAAAAATGTGGGTTCTACTACATTTCAGTCTCTAGGCACCTTCAAAGATCAACTTGATGAGGAAATTATTCAATGGGTCTACAAAGAAAAACCTTAACCCTCACCTCCCCTCATTGAGTATTTCCAATAATTTTATCCACAAGCTTCTAAATTAACACAAAAATACAATTATCAAGGAGGACTAGGGGTTGTTGAGCATGTAATGTGTAAACCTATTGAAACACTCGTGCGTCCAAAACATTTGGGTCTAGGTTATGACAAGAAACAAAAAGGGTTCATTGTGTCCTCTAGAGCATCAAATAATGTTAACACAAAAACTGATTTCCTTGAAGACATCCCTAAAGAGAAAGCCATCATACTCTTCTATGATGATTTATATTTCTCTTCCTTGTTCGAATCCACATCCATCTTCTCCATTAGCCTTTCACTTTGCCACACTGACCTTATCGATTGGGACCTACAAGGAAGTGCACCAATTGACATATTTCCTTCTAAGGAGGCATATGTATACCTTATGGGATTAGGAGAAGACTATGGAGCTCACTTTGGGGAAGATGAACACCTCAATTACAAAAATAAAAAGAAACAAACTAGAAAAGGGTCATCTAGTGAAAACCTCTTTGAAGCACTTCCTAACTTGTCAAAAGTAAAAACAAAGGGTGTATCCTCTAGTGAAAACCTTAATGAGGCATTAGAGGATGGGGATGTTCATCTTCCCCTTATGGGAACTCACTTTTCTGAGTGTTCTTTGATCTTAATTGAAGAAACAAAAGAAATCAATCTACGAATGGAAGAAGAACCAAAGATCATCTATGTGGCTAAATTTGTGTTTGAAGAAGAATATCCAGTAATTTATAATCTATTGCAAGAGGGAATCATCAATTTTGCATGGTCTTATTTAGATATGCCTCAGGGGTTAGATCCTATCTAGGTAGTACACCATCTTGATGTGTGTCCTAATGCAAATCTAGTTAAACAAAAGCTTCGTAAAATGCATCCATAGGTGGCTTTTCTTGTCAAGGTTGAGCTAGAAAATTTGTTGGCTGCTAGGTTCACTAGACCGATCAACTATTTAGATTGGATATCTAATATTGTCCCTATATCCAAGCCCACTGGGGGCATCAACATTTTTACAGACTTTCAAGATCTTAAAAAAACCTACTCAAAGGATGATTTCCCATAGTCCAATATTGACATGCTGGTTGATTTGACAACAAGACATACTATGTTGTCCCTCATGGATGGTTTTGAAGATATAATTAGATCAAAATTACAACTAAGGATCAACAAAAGACTGCTTTTACTACTCTTTGGGGTAATTTTTGTTATAATGTCATGCCCTTTGGTCTCAAAAATGCAAGTGAAATGCAATGAGCTATGACTCTCATCTTCCATGACCTTATCCACATCATAATGGAATATTATGTTGATGATTTATTGGGAAAATAAAAGACTAGAGCAGACCATCCTAGAGTCTTGAGACAAGTTTTTGAAAAATTAGAGAAATATAAGCTATGATTGAATATTAACAAATGTGTCTTTGGAGTCACATCAAGAAAGTTTCTAGGTTTCATTGTGTCTAGGAGGGGCATCAAAATTGATCCTGCTAAGGTTAAGGCCATTATGGAAATGCCTCCTCCCAAGAATTTAAAGCAACTAAGGAGTCTACAAGGGAAACTAAAATCCATTAGGGGTTTCATAGCTCAGCTTGCAGATAAGTGATATAACCCTTCACTCATCTTCTACATAAAGATATAGTCTTCAAATGGGATCTACAATTCCAATAGGGCTTCAACAAAATTAAGGATTACCTTGCTAATTTGCTTATCCTGATGCCCCCTTACCAGGAAAAAAAAATTATTATACATTTCAACTATGTCAGTTACACTAGGGCATTATTAGCATAGCATGATGAGTCTGCAAAAGAAAGTTCTATATATTGTATCAGTCAAACACTAGTTGGATATGAGCTTAATTATTCACCTCTAGAAAAGGCTTGTCTTGTGGTTGTCTTCAACTCTCAAAAGCTTCGTCACTATACACTCAGTCGCCCAATCAAATTGATATCCAAATTCAATCCACTTAAGCATTTTTTATCCAAAACATAATTGATTGGTCATATAGATAAGTGGGTCATGTTCTTGAGCAAGTTTGTTATTGAGTATGTGGACCGTGACACAATTGAAGGACAAGTTATTGCTGACCAGTTGGTAGACACTCCTCTAGTTGATGCATATCCTTTAGTAACCGAGTTTCTAAATGAGTTAGTATTCACAATTTCAGAGCAAGAGGCATGCAAGCTATATTTTGATGGCTCATATACATAGAATGGGTTATGTGTAGGAATCCTTCTTATCACCCCACAAGGTGACTACATTCCTAAATCATTCAAGCTAGCTTTCCCATGCACAAACAATATTGTTGAATATGAAGCTTTCATCACTGTCCTTCACATAGTAGTCTAATGGAATATCAGTCATCTTCATGTTTATGGAGACTCACAACTTATCATCAAAAATGTCCCTGATGAGTTCTAGACTAAGGATGAAAAAATTCTTCCTTATAAATGGATGGTGGATGATTTCAAGAATTACTTTAGCCACATCCAATTCAATCAGGTTCATAGACTATAAAATAAGGCTATAGATGATATGGAAACAATTGGCTCACTTATAGATATGCCTTCAAACCACATAGATTATGAATTCTTAGTCGAATAATTATTAATTCCCTCATATGACATTCTAGATATGAAAATGGTGTGTGAAATTGTGGGTCCTCAATCTCCTTGGTATCATGACATTTATACCTATCTACATGATAACATCCTCCCACTTGACCTAAACCGAAACCAACACAAAGCCTTCATCCATCTTCTATCCCGTTATACTATCTTATGAGACACACTTTATTGTAGGGGATATGATGGGACTCTACTTTAGTGTCTGAATGAATCAAAATATCAAGTTGCGTTAGAGGAGGTACATAGTGGCATATGTGGGGCCCATACCAATGGAATGGCCTTGTCCAAAAATCTTCTACACAATGGGTATTATTGGCTGACAATGGAGCATGATGTCTATGAGTTTGTCAAGAAGTCTATACTGTGCTAGAACAACATGCAGATTTGATTCATGCTCCTGCAAAAGATTTGTAGCCAATTACATTACCATGGCCATTATCACAATGGGGTTTAGACCTAATTGGTAAGATATACCCTCCATACTCTAATGGTTGAATACCTTCATTATCATTGCAATTGAGCACTTCACCAAATGGGTGGAAGAAATTCCACTCTCTCTCATCATAGGCACTCAAATATCCAAGTTCATCCTCTACCACATTCTTTGCAAGTATGGTATACCTTCCACCATCATTACTAATAATGAAAATCCATTCAAAAACTAGTATGTCTAAAAACTATGTGAAACTTTCCATATCCAACATTTTTGGTCCACACCCTATTACCCCCAAGATAATGGCCAGCTTGAAGCGCCAACAAAACCTTAGTCAAAATCCTGAAGAAGGTTAACTCAACAATACTGGTCGTGATTGGTGCCTCCATCTCAATCCAACCCTTTGGGCTTACCATATATCCATCTACACCCCTACTGGTGCTACCCCCTACTCACTTTTGTATGGCGTTGATGCCATCTTTTTTATTGAGGTTGCTTTCTCATCACTTTGCATCTCTTTGAAGAACCTAATCAATGATGAAGAATATTTAGTTACACATCTTAGTCAGTTGGAGCTCCTTGATGAAAAGCATCTCAGTTCTTATAATCACCTTTAGGCATACCAACATCAGCTCACAAGAAGCTACAATAAGAAGGTTTGACCCTATCAATTTCAAACTAGAGATCTTGTGCTAAAAGAAAATTAGCATACCCAAAAAGATAGAGAGAATAAAGGTAAGTTTGAGGCTAATTGGTTGGGTCCCTATGTTGTTACAACCAAGTATGGCTTTGGAGTGTATCGTCTTGCCACACCTAAGGGGGAGTCCCTAGAAGATCTGATCAACATTGTACACCTAAAATTATTTTACACCTAATTTAGTTGGGTTATCCCACGTAGAAAATACCAAATATATATATATATATAGAAAAATACAAAGAAAAAAATTCAAAATATGTAAAAAACTCAAAAAAATAGTGAAGAGAAATAAATCATCCTATGGTGAGAACCTTGCAACAAGTACCATTCATAGAGGGATTAATCATTATCTACCTTGCATCCCACTTTCTTAGATTCTTGTGTCTCCATCATCCTATCCATGCATCAAATCCTAGCATTCTATTATATCCATCATCCATCAACATCCTATCATCCACCGCGTGGTGTATTTTGATTGAGCATTAGATGGTATAGAATTACTATCCCAAATCCTAAGCTTTTCATCACTTGTATATGGTCTTTTGTCATCGGTCACATGTCCCCATTTAGGGTCCTTTATCATGTCTTTTATCATTAGGCCTCACATTCTCTTTCGGTCCTTTTTGTCAAATTACATTGCCTCTGCACTTTCATGTAGGAAAGGCTATATTTGATGAGCCCCCAAGGCTTTTGTCCATCTTGTTGAGTCTTCATCATCCTCTTTCCACTTTTATCCATCATTAGTCATTGATCTTTTTTTTGAACTACGTTGCCTCTATGCTTTCATGTAGGAAAGGCCATCTTTGATGAGCCCCCAAGGATTTTGTCTATCCCATTGATTCTTCATCATCTTCTTTCCACTTTTATCCATCATTGGTCGTCATTCTATTTATCAAACAATGAGGTCTCTATGCTTTCACATAGCCAAGGCTAATCTTTGATCATCCCCCGAGACCCTAGGTCTATCTTTAGGGTGTATATTGGTTTTGTGTTGTGTCACCAAGAGTGTCCCTATTCAACTAGTTCCTAATAACAAAATCGACTAGTCCCCTGAGGTTCAATATGTTTCGGGTATCCTAAGTCATATTGATCAAAATATCTACATGTTGAACATCTGGAATAATGAGAGGGGGAGGTGAATCAATATTCCATAAAACCATTCACATAAAATCCATATAACCATTATCACAATTCTGACAGAACCGGCAAGAGAGAACATAGAAACAAATCAAAGCAACCATACAAAAGAACACCAAGATTTTTACATGGAAAACCCAAAGAAGGAAAAAACACGATGAGGGTTGACTCGCAATATTATGTCTAGATACAAAATATTACTATGCTCACTGCTAGGACTCACTATCCTTAAAAAGGCTCACTACCTGAATACAAAAGATGGTTGATCACCAAGATACAAAGATAGTGGCTCACTGTCAAGAGATTGAACTGATAGGATACACCTTCAATGTGCAGGGTTTTGTTCTAATGAAGCTTAGAATATGAAGTACTTTCTTACACAGTAATCACTCAACAAACCTATACTGATCCACAACTAATAAAGCATTTAGGCTCAAACCTTTCTTCCATACACTTTTCTTCTCCACACTTTCTTCTCCTTCTTCGCTCTCTCATCTCATTCCTCAAAACATCTTATATATATACAAATATATCTTAATCATCAATTAGGTCAGCCTAATTAGATGAAAATAAAATAATCAAAACTCTCTTTGTTGGCACCATAAAATATTTTATCCATGTAATGCATTGTACCAAGTCGGCTGGTATCCATAAAATACAACTAATCTCCATAATGTATTGCATACGTTGAGTCGGCCAAGACTAGAACATAATTCTCCAAACCAATAAATAATCCTCAAAGAAAAACACCTTCCAAATCTGAGAAGACACTAATTTCCCATCATACCACCAACATAGAGACTATCAACCAAACCACAACATAAGAATATTCACCTTAATAGAATGCAGAGTCTCCCACATAGTATGCCAAGCAAGGAACAACAATAGAATACAAAGTTACACTATGTCAAAGATAAATTTTTGCTCACAACCACAGACATCTCAAGATCTAGGATATAGCTGTCTGAATGAGTTAGGATAACATGATTAAGAGATTAGAGTCATATCACATCTTTTGGTGACTTATGGACTTAGATCTTTGGTGAATGTAGAGCTTCTCTAGGCATAAGGAAATGTCACAATGACCTACACTTTCCTGCATCATCTCAATGGCCATGATGTCACCACATGATGTATGGCAGAAGCCACTCGAGTTTCTACAATTGTGAGTAAGATGAAAAAAGGTGCTAGAGATGGTTATAACAATTTGCAAGCATATCTCTATGGGTCAATAAGGACTCAATATATGTCACATCCCTCCAAGACCTAGACTGGCCAATAGCTTTTGCATGCTTGGCTTTAATTTAGGATTTTATTTTATTGTATAAAGATCACATTCTTGTAGATAAGTTGGTTGAATGACTTATTTGGGAGGACTTCTCCTATGTAAGTGAGAATTACTTTGAGGGCTATAATAGTTTAGGGTTTCAAAATGAGAGAGAGAAAACCTTCTAATTGAGGACATATAAGTTGTGAGGATTTGAAGCCACGACATGTATGAGGTTAATAAATGCATGTCAAGATACTCTTGTTGTAAGAGTTAATTTGCATATAATAAAAGTTTAACTAGTGTTTTTCTATTTGAAGTTTTATTTTTGTTATCTGGTTTAGTAACCAATTAAGGCCCTTGAATCTTGACTTGCACCATTTTCTCATGGGCTTTGTGCCCTTACTAGACTACTATAGCTATTAGCATTTATATTGGCAACTTCATGCCACAAACTCTTGCTAGGTTAGTTTGTTCATGGACTTTGTGCCCTTGTAAGACTACTAAGCTTACAAGTTTTGACTATTCATATTGATGTAATACATTCATGTTAGGGATGAGATCTCCATTTGTAACCTCACTTAACTTGAATTAAAAAATTATTATTAAAATCAAATACAAATTTTAATCATTCATATTGATACAATACATTCATGTTAGAGATGAATCCCACCTTTGTAATCTCACCTTATTCAAACTAAAAATATAATATTAAACTATTAACATTTTTTTAAATAAATATATTTAAATATCTCAACTAATTCTAATCTTCTCAACTTAAAAGAAATGCATTGAAAATAAACGCATTGTAATGAAAAAACTTGAAGAAGAAGAATATAATATGAAATATGTCAAAAATACTTAATAATACTATGCAACTTCGAGGGGGCAACCTCCTAATCCACTTTCAAGAGGATACCTCCAATAGTTTTCAATAAACCCTAGACCAACCTAAATAACTAAATAACATTATAATAATCAAAGTACGACTTAATTAAAAGTTAAGGTAACCACAAACTGATGACTCATAACACCATACACTATAGAAATAAGACATAACACACATTAATAGAACACACAATCATTAATGGAATATGAGGAGAGTGGGAAAGGCAGTGATCATCTTGTTCTGACCAGGTGATCTTACTTGGTAAGATACCCAATCTTTATGGAAGTAAACTTAATGGGAGTCTTAGGCGCATCTTTACCCGCCTTTGGGACGAGCGTAACGAGTATTTCATCGTCTTCAGCTACGCCCAAATCTTCCAACGTCTCAGGAATCCCAATCTTCACAGTCTCTTTAGAACTCATTGACTTCATAGATTCTACCTGCATGGTGCCGTGCCCAATAGTCGTAAACGAGCCCACATAATGAGGGCTGTTAAAGCGAGTGCTGGTGTTGGCCTCGGGATTATTTATAAATACATCGAACCCTGAAAACCCGGTTCTGTCCGTCTCCACTCCCTCAATGATAAGAACCTCTTCCTGCTGCTTCCTAAGATTCTTGTTCGGCCTCGCAACCAGAACAGTCACAGGAGCCGTTAGCTTCTTGGGCTGCTCATCGGTAAGCTTTTTAAAGTCGGACGTTTTAGGCTTAGGCACGAGCTTTCCGGCCTTCTTCAATGAGCGCCCCTGCTCCAACCAGGGGAGCTTTAAATCCTGATATTGATACCTAAGCTTCTTTATATCATAACAGTCGCCGGCTTTAACCTTTACAAGCTGCTTCTTCTCATCGTAGAAGAGGAACTCTGTGTCCAGAAGGTCTGTGTCTTGGTAGTTGCTGAAGCCCAATGTGTCGTTCCAGATGTACCACATGCGGTCCACATTGACGTGGTGGGAATAGAACAGAGGATCTCTGCCGGACGAGTACAAGCTGCCCATGTCTTCACGGTTTGGGTTAGTGGGAGAGCCGACCCACAAGTGCACAAGATTATGCGGCGAGGTCTCCAGCGTTCCCGCTCCATCAGAAGATGTTGTTTCCCCGTACCTAAACAGTTCAAGCGGTATTAAAAGTATTGAATGTAGGGACATATTCAAAGATTATGTATTTTATATTATTATTAACTAGCATCTGCAAAGGAGGTTCAAGGATAATGTCCATAGAAAATATATGTACATTAATAATATGTTACAGTACGTGTTTCTACATTGGTACATATGGATGTATGTGCTTTAAATTTTAGTTGTATGTGGTTAGATTAAACAATTAATAATAAGTGTGCTAAGTATTTGCAATATATTTAAAACATAAAATAATGAAAATGAAAATGAAAGTTGCTATCAAATTGACAAAAAACATTGCAAATGGAAATAAAATGAAAATCAATGTTTATTTGGATTTTATATGATAACTGAGATTTTGGAGGCTTTTATCTAATATTTTGGAGCTTTTTAACATTAAATGATAGTTGGCTTATCACTAAACGATAGTTAAAACTTATTTTCTAACAACTCAACAGTGTTTTGGAGGGAGACTTGATTCAGACTCAAATCTCACACTATATGTAGCCTGCCTAATTGAATAAAAATAAATTGTCATATATATGTATGTATTAAAATATTTATTGTTGGAATTTAAAAAAAAATAATTCTTAGAATTAATTGTCTCATAATTTTAAAATTTTATGCTAATTTTAAATATTTATGAAATTTTGATATTAATTTTTAATTATTATTTTCTCAAGTTTCTAAATATTTATTAAAATTTTAATCTCTTAATTATAAAAGTTTTATAAAAGTTTATAGAGAAAGGAAGGAAACCAAATACATAAAAATTAATTATTTACTGCACTTGTCATATACTACATTTTTCATTAAGTAGAGTTCCGATCTTCATATTTATCCATAACTTACAAAGTGATTTAATATTATTTAATGAAGTTTGTTGTTTAATTTTTAATAATGCATGTAGTTTCATGTAAATTTTTAGTTCAAAATATCTTCTTATAAAAATAATTAGATTTGTGATAAATAAATAGAGTGAAATTAATTAAAAAATATGTTTATTTTAAAAATAATAATAATAAATATGTTTTTTTTTTAAATTAATAAGAAATATAAAAAAAAATTAATATATTGAACAAAGAAAATTAAAGATAGGGGAAACGTACTAGTAGCTGTTAGGGCTAACTTCGCGCATTCGTGCAGAGTGCAAAATAGATCTGATTTCAAATTTTATTTTTTTTGGCTTCTTCGTAAGCGAGTTAGGACCTTCAAAAGAAAAAATTGGCTTCTGGGTATTTAAAATGCGCCTTGTGGAACACGTAAAGCGAAAGGTGCTAAAAAAGGGTATTTTTAAACCTCTGTCCCTTACATCTTTACCACTTCGCCAGTACCTGTTCATTTAGACAACCAATAAAAAACCACAAAAACTCAAGGTGTTTTCAATAGTTTTCAATGTGTTTTTATTTTTTTGGTCAACTACACATTCAGTAGTGAACATATATTGGTGTAATTTGTAAATTTTTATTGGCATAATTAAAACAATGTAATGACTAAAATGTAAATGGTTATTGGGGGGTCAGGTGAACAAGGAGTAAACAACAATTGGATCATGAACGACAATTGGGGTTTTTCCCTATATAATATAAATTTGTCCCGTTCATGATCCAATTGTTGTTTACTCCTTGTTCACCTGACCCCCCAATAACCGTTTACATTTTAGTCATTACATTGTTTTAATTATGCCAATAAAAAATTTACAAATTACACCAATATATGTTCACTACTGAATGTGTAGTTGACCAAAAAAATAAAACACATTGAAAACTATTGAAAACACCTTTTAACATTGTGTTTATTGGTTGTCTTAGGTACTGGCGAAGTGGTAAAGATGTACACCCTTTTTGAGCGACACTTATTAAATACCCAGAAGAAATTCTTGAAGGTCCTAACTCGCTTAAAAATTAAAATGGACCTATTTTGCACTCTACACAAATGCGCGAAGTTAGCCTGACCTACTGGTACGTTTCTCGTAACTATACATATTTTCTTGTTTTATTTTTATATATTTTTTCTTATATTTTTACACATAATAAAAAAAAAAAATTTATAAAATAAATAAACAATCATTGACTCTAAAATATTATTTTAAATTAAACTAACAGACAAGAATCAACACTCAAACACAACAAACATATTTAACTAACACTCAGATCAGTTTTTCCCTCAAATCTCACACTCTATGTAGTCTATCAGCTAATAAATAAAACTATAAAATAACAAATATTTTAAGTAAATAAAAATAACTGTTAGTAAATAAAACAATTCTTAAAGAAATAAACAATAAATTTAGCTCACCTGAGAGGCTTACCATGGAAGAGCTCTGCCGTTCCCGCACCAGACTTCATGTGTGAATAGATGTTAGCATAGTTGGACTCCACATTGCCACTATCGCAGCTCTTTGGGGTTTGCAGATTGATAAGCGTGGGAGGCTGGTGACATTCATCCCTGTTTTTGTTGTAAAAGGAACGTGACTTATTGGTGTAGATGGGGGGAATCGACATCCCTTCCTCGGTGTCCCAGTTCCAGAAGGGCAGCGCAAAGGTGTCGTCGTTGATGAGAGATCCCAAAATGCGCTCGTAGAAATAGATATACCAGCGATGGAAAGGCGCAAAGATCCACGACTTGTGAACCGAAAAGTAAACATCTCCCACCTTGTAGGCTCCATTGCAGTATGCGCAGTGCACTTTCCCTTGCTGGATAAAACTCCGCGGGTCTTCTGCGGGGAGATTCTTCATTGCCGTCAATGCCATATCGTACTTTTCGATGAACTCGTCATCCAGCAAATGCGCTGCTCTACGGGTCCGCATGGGGAGGGACGTGGGAAATGTGAAGTCCACTGCAGTTGTTCCCTTGACGAATGGAGGACAGCACCCGCCCTCCGCCGATGCGTCTGTCGGAAGATCAGTGGGAGGGATGGTACAATCAGACAGATCAGGCGCCGGCCATGGTTTGGCGTTGGCCTTCCCGATCGTTAAAGCAGAAACGCCCAAAGTCGACGACGATAACAGCAGGCGCCGGCGGTCCATTTCCATGCCATCGTCTTCTCTATTCTCACAACGAACTCGGATTGATGGCAAATTCTTTCTGGAAGCACCGTGAGTTTTCCTCACTTTGCTTGGACATAACATCTGCTGCTTCAAATCTAATGGAAGGCATTGTTTTGTGTTGCGTGCATGCGAGAAAAGAAGTGCACTCTCCATCGCCTCAAACTCTCTTCAAACTTTCTTCCTCTTGTGAGCATCTTAAGGCCTTGCATCCTCTATATATAACTATTTTTCACCCCTGCTCATCGTGTCCTCACTAAATTACCTAATGGGCCTTAGCTCAAATTCCCAGGTCTGCAAGGTAAAAATTCAATGAGGGCGTGGACGAAAACGTGCTTAATGGTTCAGAGTTTATTGATCACAATAATTGTGTTGATATTTTGGGTTAAATTTTTTATGATAATTTTGCACTAATGCTGGTTTAATCGTTGAGTCTTTTCATTTGTGTTTAGGATTTGATCTCATCGTGGGTGTGTCTTTCTACCATTTTAATTATTTTTTTAATATAAAATAAAGTAATAATGTTTATCAAAAAATCTAATAAAGGGAGGTGTAGTATATTAGGGACTAAATTTTACAGTTGACTTTATCTTTAAATAGATGAAAAATATTCATTTGTAATTATTCAAAATGTCACTAGTTTTGAAGGTAAAGTTGAATGGTTTTGAATGAGTTCACTAGGGATTAAGTTTTAGACAGTGTAAGACCGCAATACCATATGGATTAAAGTTTAGAGAGTGTAAAACCACAATACCATAGGGATTAAGTTTTACATAGTGTAAGACCGCAATACCATAAGGGATGAAGCTAGGATTGTGCTTAGATGACTTTAGGAGAATGAATACCTCTCAATCCTTAATTCTTAGACTAAGACTAGTGCTTACATATTGAATAGGAAAACAATCTTATGAATTAACGAAAACAACTTTCCACAATCCATAGTGATGATTGCTTGATGGTTTCTGGATTTGATTCTTATCTTTGTGCTCTCATTTTCATCCTGATGATGGACCACAGAATGTGATCCAAAATGTTGATGTAAAAACTATTCACACAATCAAATCTAGAAACCGTCAAGCAATCTTATGAATGATATAAAATCCTCCATACAAAAATGAGTTACTTCAAATACTAAAACATACTTGAAACACAACAATATAATTTATTGTGAATAAAAATATAAATTAATTAAATATTTATATTAGAATAATTTTATATAAATGTTGAGGGTTTGTCTAAAATCTCTTTCTTTTGAGTGATATAGTCATCCAATTTATGTTTTTAGGATAGTTTTAAGAAATTATAAATACTAAGTCATATTAAAAGTATTCATACACTCCATAAAGATGAGTTGATGTGTAGAAATATATTTTTTTATTAGATTTTTTTTTAATTTATTTACGTTGGAGGCATATCCTATATCAAAAGAACAAAGCTAAAAATTGCAATCAAAGGGTTAATATCATCTGCCAACCATTGCGATTCTTTCAGTCGTTTGATTGATTGCATTTACTTTCCCGTCTCATTCAAGCCACCAATCATTTGCACAATGCACGAGAATTTGGACAAAGTGGCAAGGTTGCCCCCCGTACTATCCATTCGCAACACCTTTCACGTATAGAAACAATTGTTGGCTTTTCTCCAACCCCACATTTTACTTGCTAAATTTTTTTAACTCCCTGTGAAAGGTATTTTTGGGAGTCATTTATCAAGAAACTTCCAATGAAAATGGCAGTTGGAAAAGGCTTGCAAGAATGTGTGATACTCGGGAACATGAAAACATGACGGAAAATAATACAGAATAATAAATAAATGAATTTATTTACCTTGCCCCATAAGGAGGGGATTAATTTTTAGCAGTATTTATTTTATTAATATTTGATTTACAATTTATTTAAGGTACAAATTTGATTTATAAATATATTTTTTAATATAAAATTTGATTTATAAGTTTATTAAATGAAATGTAAATTATAAATAATTTAATTATACTTAATATTATATATTATATTTTAAAATAAAACTATTAATTACAGAAAATAATTAAAATTTATAATTAATAATTATTGTAATTTTATATAGTAAAAAATAGATCAAAATTTATCTTAATTGACTTTCCACACCATTGCGTACTAAGATACGATTGCTAGTTTTAATAAATTGTAAAACATTTAATACCTAGTTGAAATAAACTAAATATATTCTTATTCTAATTTAGTATTTATAAAAATAATCTAAATTTACTATTAAACTTTGTAAAAACAACAATGACTTTTCATAAAGGAAAATATTTATGGAAATTTAAAAAGATGTACTTGGGTATTCAAGAGGTCTTTGAGAAACAAGAAGTGAGTGGGACATCATAAATTTTGTACGAACCACACGAGTAACACCAGTATGACAGCTTATCCATTCCCTGATTAATCTGAAGAGTCAGACACTACTATTAAGCATGAGATGCAAGTGGTGATGGGGACATCATAAATTTTGTACGGACCACACGAGTAACACCAGTATGACAACCCATTTTGTATGGACCCAACGAGCAACGCCATTATGGCAACCCTATCATCAGGTTGCACCGACAAGAGACTCTTGTGCTTTTTCAATCACGTGAATCATTGGTCCGCTTTAATGGTCTAAAGCTTTCACATTTATTGACACGAGATTTTTGATCCATCACTTTTGGGTCATTTTAGAATTGATTTGCAAACGAAAAAAGAGGTATACGAGATTTTGGAAGTTTTTACATGATATTTTGGAGGCTTTTATCATTAAATCAACTAGTATACCATTAAACAATAGCTGAAACTTGTTTTCCAATGACTCAATAGGGGTTTGGAGGCGTGTGACTTGTTTCATGCTCAAATCTCACACTATATGTAGTCTATGGGCTTATTAAAATTTTAATTTCCTTGGAATTTTTTGTTGATTATACATGTTATCTATTTTTATGCAAATCGTATTTAAAGACATTTATTAGAATTCAATCCACATTCTTTCATTTTCAAATATCCCCTCTCATCTTTATCATCTATTGGAAAAATTAAGATTTTCATTTAATAATAAAATCACCTTAGTGACTTATGTTAGATTTAATTTATAATTAGTTGGGAGTTAGTTCTCATAGGGTAGATTAGGGAGTTTTCAGGAAGTTAAGGGAATGTAATGCTTTATAACCATTTGCATAATACTTTGTAACTATACCAAATAATCAATAATAATATTTTATTCATATTTTGTTGTGTGCAAATATGAGTTAGTTATCTCTACAACAATGTTTATTTATATTTTCTACATAATCAATAGAAAAACACATCAATTTAATCTACTAAAATGAATTAGAATCTACATATTCATTCTTGTGGATTATTTTTTTCCTAGAAATCCTTTACACATGTTTTTTGGGAGTTCATCTTAAGAAACATGTTCCTTATCAACATAACAATAACCTCCTAAATCTATTTCTAAAAAAATGAGTTTTTAAGGTAGAATAGTTCCAACAATGTCTCTTAAGAGCCTTGAGAGTAAAAATTACTAAACTATGATAAATTAATTCGATGTTATAGGGCCTATGAATTTTCCATCCAGACCTATTATTGGATGAGGGGTTTCTCCCAAATAAACTATCATTTCTCATAAACTTTGCACCATTTGACCATGGCAAGATCAAACGAATTCTTCAAAACAAATCATTTAGGTGAAGTGTAAAGGTGCTCAAAGCCACATTTTCTATTCTATTTCTTATGGGGATGAACCAACTATAACAAAATGTTGGGGTGGGTAGGTGAATAGTAGAAGAGGCCCAATTTTATTCCCTAGGTGCATTGATCCCTTTGGGTTACACAATTTTGACAAGGTCTCTTAAGAGGCCTAAGAGAGAGGAAATTCTAAACTATGACAAATTAATTCCCAAATTTTGTGAGGCTTATAAGTATTCCATATAGACCTACTATTAGATGTGAGCTCCCTCCAAAGTAATATTTGTTACTTTTTTCAAATCCACACAATTTAACCATGACAACTTTGAATGGATTCCTATAAAAAGCATCATTTAAGAGTAGTGTAAAGATGTCAAGAGCCATATTTTCCATTCTATACCTCATTTGTCTAAATTTACTATGTCAACACATTATGATAGGTGGATGAATGCTATGAGAGGACTCATTTCATTTCCGAGGTGTGTCAATTCCTCTACACTACATAGTTGCAATAAGTGTCTTAAGAGCCTTAAGAGAAAAAAAATGTGAAACTATGATAGAGTAGTTCTTAAATTTTGTGGGGCCTACAAATATGTTTAATAGGCCTATACATGGATGTGGGGTCCTTACAAAATAATCTCTTTCAATTTTTGTTAACTCTACATGATTTGACTATTTCTATATCGAACAAATTCTTCTGAAAAATGTCATTTGAGAGTAGTGAAAAGAAGCCAAGATCCATATTTTTAATTTTATGCCTCATGGGACTAAATTAACTATGCCAACATACTAGGGTAGTTATATGAATGGTTGGGAAGACCTAATCTCATTCCCTAGGTGTGTCAATCCCTCTAGGCTACAAGGTTCCAACAAGGTCACTTAAGAGCCCTAAATCCAAAAAACTAAACAAATATGATTGATTAGTTTTCAAATATAAATGTGATATCAATACATAATAAACTCTCTTTGTTTCCATCAAATCCAAATCATTTTCCCTTATTAAGATCAAATACTTTCTTACAAAATATACCATTCAAGAGAAATGTAAAGAGCTAAGAGCCATATTTTTTCTCTACACCTTATAAGGTCAAATTGACTACTCCAAAACATTAGAGTGAGGGGAATGTTATATGAGGCCCCATTTGATTCCCTAGTTATGTTGATCCCTCCAAATTATAAGGTTATTGTAAGGTATCTTAAGAGGCCTAAGAGTAAAAACTCACAAACCATGACTTGAAGTAGTTCTCAAAGTTTGCGGGGCCTAAATTGTTTTTTCTAGACCTACAAGTTGATCTGTGGCACTTCAAAATAACCTCTCTTTTTTTATGAACTATACACCATTTAGCCATGGTAGGGTCCAATGGATTCTTGTAGAAAGGATCATTTGAGAATGGTGTAAAGGTGCCAAGAGCCATATTTTCTATTCTACACCTCATGTACCCAAACAAACTATGCCAAAATGTTAATGTGTGTGAGTGAGTGTTATGTGATCCCCCATTTAATTCCCTTGGTGTGTCAATCCCTTTTGGCTATAAGGTTTATTTAAGGTCTCTTCAGAGTTTCAAGATAAAAAACTACCAAACTATGATAGATTAGTTTCAATTTTTTGTGGGGAATAAAAATTATCTATCTAGACCTATAGGTAAATATGGGTTTCCTCCAAAATAACCACTATTTTTCAGCTCCACTCTAGTTTATCATGAAAATATCAAATGAATTATGGAAAAAATCAACATTTTAGAGTAGTGTAAATGTGTCAAGAGCCATTTTACTCATTCTATACCTTGATTATTTGAATCAACTATGAAAACATATTGAGAAGGGTTGGTGATTTTTTTACACCTTGAGTGATGTCACCTATTTACTATTACCTTGTTTGGTTAAATTGCTTGAATAAATGAATGTGTTTTATGAATCTTTACATGAGTGTGTTTTATGAGTCTTGAATGGAAATATGAGGAATAAATGATTCATGTAATTTGTTATTTTATAATGATTCTAACTATGAAATATAGGATGCATATATGATTATGTTGTGATTGGCGAACTACTATTATGATGTGCTAAGTTGAGTGCAAGAACATGTTCGAACCTCCACAAGAGGGGAAGTATCACTCAGGAGAAGAACTTGATTTGGTAACCCTTAATGAGCCTAATTGAGCATTCTCACAATCATGCCCTAGTTTAGTGAGTCAAGTTAGTTTTGGGATAAGGTAAGTAATCTAGGGTTTACATGTGAATCTTGTGATTGAGGAATGTGATTAAGTCTTGATGTCGTGTGAAATCCCTTCCTTGTGTGCTTATTATGGTATCGATGGGATATGCATAAAATGTATATATATTTATCTATGTACATGTCTATGGTAGAATCATACATGTGAGTGAATATGTAAATGAGTGTACGTAGGTAGACATACCTACACATGCTTATGGATGGATTACCTATATGCACATGAGTACCGATTGGACTAAAGGTGACATGTATATATATGTATATATATTCCATGTATATGTCGATCGATGGTTATGAGTATGAGTTTTTTATAAAGATATTGAAATGGTATTATGTATACATATATATATATATTATATATATATACATTATATATATACATGCAATATTATTATTTATATATATGTTCATTATTTGGCAATTAAAAGTAATTGATAAAATTTATGAAATAGTTATATATATATATATATATATATATTAATAGATATATATACATAGATATAATATATATACAATATATAAATTGGTAATATATATGATAGTTTCTAAAGCGCAATACATATACCGCTACTCATAAGTAATGTGTTCGAATGAATAAAGTGCATAAGTGAAACAGGATGTAGCCTATGGAGGTGTAGCAACCAACACATGAGGTAATTCAAAGATCAAGTCAACAAATGCAAAAGGCACGTATGAGTTTTATTGTTTTTGTGTATGCATTTTAGTGAGAAGTTAATACAGTTTTGAAGCCACATGAATAAGTCAAACCTGTGCTATAATATGGTGTGCCAACTTGGGAAGGTGGTGCCAGTCTAGTAGAATATGAAATGCATAAGAAGTATACTAAATTCACATAAGTCTAATAATAGATTTTGAAAACTAGTCAAGAGGAAACTTGGTAGCAATATGTGAAGGAATATGAATTGGAAAACTTGTTTGTGAGGAAACTTGGTAGCAATATGTGAAGGAATACAAATTGGAAAACTTGTTTGTGAGGCTGATGTTCATTTGACTCGGTAATGAGTCTTGTTGTCCCTTATAACAAGTCTAGTTAGCCATTAAAATGGAGAGGACTGTTATGTGTTGTAAACTTGTGAGTTAGATTGATGAATTTCATTGCATGAGGATACAAATGTGGTAGAAATATTAACTTGTTTGTAGCCTTTGATTGCTCACAATTTAGTATAAATAGAGGTGTTCATTCTACCAATTGCTACACTTATCATTCTAATTATCTTGATTTTATTTTGTTGTGATTTTTGAGTTAGTGAGTTGAGAGTTGTTTTGCTATTTCATATTTGTGATTATTGTGAGAGTTAGTGAGAAGTTAGAAGAGCGAAATCAAGTGGATCTTCAAGGAGACCTATCAAGCGAGATTGAGGATTAGAAGTAGGAAGGTGTTTGATCAATTGGAGCATTATACAGGCATGCTAGTTTCTATACCTTTGTTGTTTATGTTGTAAAGGTTAATTAGTTTTATTATTATGTTGGAAAATAGTGCTTTTGAATATGTTGTGATGTTTATTTATGATTGTGTGTTTCTTGGTTGTGCATTATGTTGTAGAACCTATCTTACTAGTTATACTTGTATGTACCCTATATATGGGAATTTGTATGAATGCAACATATTTATACTATACATAGTTATCATCACTATATGTAGGATGTACATACTAGACGTATGTAGCAAAGAGTAAGAAGTTTCTAGAATTACTTTGGTAGTAAAGTAACTTTCTTTATAAGATGTTAAGTGGGTTATTCCTAGAATTTGTTTGATCCATGGGAAAGGGGGTAACCTAGGTATAGAGTATGAATGATCATTAAAACCAAATTGAGCTAGGAAGGTGGGTGAACACATGACTGAAGCATAGAAAAAATATAGGGCTCACCAAAATGAATGAACAAGATGATGAGCCACTAGGTTTTTCTATGGATGTTTCACTCAATTATGAAGGATAAAATGCATAAATAACAATAAAAAATGACTCCTAACTGTTATAGCAACAATAAGGGAAGTTTTGAGAGGTTAAAACAATGTGTGCGGGTGATCCCACAATAGTGGTTTACAATTTTTTCCCAAACTGGACACTGAAATAATTTTTTCTAACTAAATCTTCACTTTCGGGCACCTATAGCGGCTAAACCATGAGGAATTTGAAGATGATGCAAAGTAGAGTTTCATGAAATTTTGTCTGTAGATTCTAAATATATTTTTATCAAAAAATTTGGAATCATATTGTACCTCTTTTTCCATCTCCCTTGAAAACTAGTTTTTTCAGAGAACAACATTTTTAAAGAGTGACGCTCACTGTATAATGTATAACTTTTTTTCCATGAAGGATAAAATTCTAATTATTTCAAATTTAGATTTGTAACTCTAATATCTAGTCCTTCCATGTGGTTAGATAGTGTTTTATTAAATATTTTTCCTTAATCAAGTTTCAAAGTCAAACCAATTACAATTCAGACATAGGCGGACCATATAACATGTAACTTTTTTTGTATGTATCGAAATTCAATTTTTTTTGTTAGATCAAGGACTTCAATATCTCATGCACTTATTTTTCAAAAAAAAATGATAATCTTCTATTTTTCCACATGTGCAGAACAAAGAGCTTCATTTTTGGTGAAAAACCTACATTCACAAGAAATACAAAATAAATATTTAATAATAAAATTAAATTTATTTAAAATTATACTTTTTGGGAAGCCTATAATAAGGAATACATACTTACAAAAAATAAATTTTAAATGAATTCATTTAATCCCCCAAAAGGTAAATCAAAAGTGGTTTTTTGTCAGCATTTTGATAGGTGTAAAGGAGACTTCGTCGTTGGTATTGTTTAAAACTAGCGGGGTTCTATCTAAGGGGGGTTGATCTACAGTAGTTTGATCAAAACCTCTTCAATTGGAATGCTTTAAATGAAAAATTTTAAGGCTTAAATCATTATATTTTTTAAAAGTATGTGATTTCAACAAAAATTAGAACCTCCTAGAAATTATAAACTAGCTTTGTGGGATCACCATTACCTTGTTGAAAACTTGTTTTTAGGGAACTAAAGTCTCATTCACCTTTACTAGAAAATGGGTCCCTGTTAGGATTTTTAAAAATTGAGATCTAGGTTCTATTTGTTGATGTTTGCATTCTCAACTCCCAAGTGCTTAGCTCCTAAAAACCTAAAACAAATTTTGTAGCCTTATTTTTGTGTTCTTGCTCTATGAATGACAACTTCACAACTTGACAACTTTGACAATTTTGCTTAAATCGTGTTCTCCACTTGATCTTCAACCTATGAACTTGCAAATACACATCAAAGAGCAAAAAAATGTGTTGATTTTTAGAGGATAGGGGTTTTCCTTGGTCAAACCCCTTTTAGGTAATTAAACCTTATGATGAAACAAAGAAATAGAAGCATGAAACATGAAACATGAAATGATGATACCTTGGGAGATGTCTTGGAATGTAAATTTGCAAACTAATATGAAGTGGTCATGTAGAATGTAGATCTTGATCTTGAATTGGATGTGAAATAATGCTTAACTTGGATATTCAATGCTACATTAACACACATTAGCTCAACAAGATGCTTGATGCACTATGCCTTTGACATCATGATATGACCTTGAATTGCTGCAATAAAACTTTACTAATTTTCCTTTGAATGACTTTGAAATGCTCTTGAAGTTCTCTATAATGCTCTTGTGAAGTATTAGGATGCTCTTAAAAGTCTTAGATGAAACTATGTGAATTAACCTTATATTTATACTAAATTTAAGGATTAATCTTGAAATTCAAATAATCTAAGCTAACATCATATCTAGTTTTGAAAATCATTAAAATTCTGCCATAAATAAATTCAAAAAAGGGTTTCCTAATTAAGGAGGACCCATTTTCCACCTTGGGCGAATGGGTCCTGTTGATGCCAAAATTTGGAAAGGTAACACCCTTTGTGGGAAAATTAGTTTATTGAGGACTTATTAGGCTAAACTAAGTGACCTCCAATTTTTTTTAAAGAAGTTGGCTTCTTCTGTAAATGGGGTTTTAGAATGGGAAAAGGAAGCAGATATAATAATAAAAGATCTAACTAAGGAGATGTTCTAGAATTTAGATAAAAGACACGATAAACCTATCTTTTGGATATGATCTAAGGGCCTGCATAGCAATTTACCATGTCCTAGAATAATAGAAATTAAGGATTGCAACATGGACAACCATTTACTGAAAAGAAGACTCGATGACATGATCTAAACCAACAAACTTGCAATCAAATTATAGAAGTATGGAAAATAAACCATTCAAACAATAATGACACAACATAAAGTTTATCAATAGCATAAGAAACATAGAGGCCGAACAATGACACAGTCTGTGAGTTCTTGCAATAATCTAAACAATACAAAGGCATGGTCTCACCAAAAATATTGTAATTCTAAAAACTAATGAAATAGCATGTAATCTCCAAACTTGTAACCTTGAACATGGAATCTTTAGAACCATCGAACTGGAAAATTGGAGCAAAGAGTAGTATTTATAGTGAACCATCCACCACCTAACAAGTAGCAACTGAAAAGATTCAGAATCTGAGCAATGATTTCCTTCGGTCGTTGTAACAAAAAAGATTCGGGCCACAAAATTCGGTCGCTCAATTAAGGTGCATCCCCTATGAATGATGGCGATGGTCCAATAAAGTCTTATGCAGACAAGTGTCACCTCTTAGATAGGTAGTTAGAACAAGTGGCAACATCTCGGAGCTCATAGTCCACTTCATCCACTACATTGAAGAAGCATGCACTGAAGAGACATGTGGCAACATTTAGCTTCCCGCGATCGATTTACCCCTCCTCCGATGAATACATGTGCTGAGATGACACGTAGCAAACTGTTTAATATAGACGCCGCCTGCGAGGCCCACCAAATCTTTTGTGAATGGGAGCTATGTGGAACGTGAGCAAGGGCCGATGAGGAAGTGAAAGGAAGCAATCAAAATAACCTGCAATGAAGAAATGTGGTAGCATTTCGAGGTTCGATAGAAGAGAAAGGAGAAAAATCCTTCAAAGAGTGATGAGAAAACATGTGGTAGAGGCTGCGATGACAACCAAAAGGGGGCTAATGAAATTTTTTGAAGGCATGGGCTGGTACTTAGCCAAAAAAAAACCTAAAGGGAGGATGGTGAATTTCAAATTCATAGCTTTTGGCGACTATTAGGGGTGTTTCACTTAGAGGAACGAGGAACCCAAAAATTTTCTCTAGTTCATAGACCAGAGTGTCATCCATTAATAATGGAATTAGAGTGTGGAAAGGGTTGCCTACAGAGGCGGCCAGTCATCCTCAGATGGTATAACTATATTGCATAAATTCTCTTGTGCTCCACCCAAGTCTAGCATTTCTTTATAAGGTAGTGTCTTAGGCAAACCAGCCCCTGCTTCGCAATAGAAAAGTAGTTGTGCAAGAGGATGAATAACATCTTTAATGTTTGTTGTGGTAGGAGGGTGGCCAAAACTTTGGAAAGCGGTTGGGTCCTGCTTCTTTTCTTTAATTATTTCTACAATCTTCTCGGTCATGGCAATTGACCCATCTCCAAGAAACAGAGATAGCAGACCCATCTCGCTTAGCAGGGAGAAATTTTCCCAATTGCCATCCACTGTTTGGTTTAAACTAGCTGCGGCCACTTTAGTTTGCTAGAAGGCTGAGTGGCAATGGATGAACTTGTTTGTCGTCAGGGCAGCAATATTCTGATCTTCGATCCCTCCCTTGGCCAAGTCTTCATTAGAGACTAAATATAGTATTCTCAAAAAACTCTTTGCTTTTGGAACCCTCTCTAAGATGAACCGTGGGAGTTGCTTAATTGTTTCATTAACCTCCTAGCTCAAATTTGCTACCTTCAAAATGAACCAGAGCATTGGTTGTAGTGTTAGGAAGAAGGTTTTAGCCTTTTCCCAATAAGAAATATATAGTTGTCAAGCCAATGGGATGAGGTCTAGTTGTGTAGAGGAGGCTTGGAGGGAGATCTTTGGAGAGGCGATCTCTACATATTTTGAGTTAATAACCTCTATTAATTCTACACTCCTCCTTTTCATGGATGCAAGTTGCTCCCCGAAGCTACTCATTTCTTTACGCCAATTCTCCTTGGCTCGGGCGTGGTTCACCAAATCTGTGTCAAGAGAGGACTTTGTCTCTTGAAGCTCCTTTTCTAACTAGGCCATTTGGCCCTGAAAGTTCATATGATTCTTTTCTAATTCAATTGCGTTAAGCCACCAACTCCTTATCCTTTTGTTGTAGATTTTTCTCCGTCAAGGCCAATTGGCTCTAATATTCCTAATTCTTCACCTGCAGCTCATTGAGTTGCATGGGGCCAATGGATTGGGAACTATTGAGCTCTTCTTGGAGTTTTCTCTACTCCAACTCTCCTATTCACACTTTCTTAGATAAGCACGGAACTTCTACTTCTAGTGATTTATCCTTCGTTTCTAGGAAATTGACCCTTTCCTTCACCAACTTTAGCTGCTCCTCCCATTTCTTCAATTGATGGCCAGACTTAAGGAAGTCAGTCATTACCACCCACTATGTTTCATCCATGAGTTCCACCTTATTCTATGGCTGGACTGTAGTTAGATCAAGTCCCATGGCATACATGTCATAATTTCCTAGCAGCATCTCCCCCTGTGATTTGACAACATTCAGGTACATGGTACCGAAATTCAGCATTTGTTGCTCTTCATTGTAAATTGTATATACTTTGGACTCTGCCTCCTTTTTAACATCCTTTTCTTTTCACTTCTAGATAGTGAGGGCTCACATTTTCTTTGTAGTTTCTCCCTGGGATGTGAATTTGGATGGTGACCGAAATAGTCCACCAGCAATAGGTGCACCAGGAGGCAGGGTAAAAGGAAATACCCGTGTAGCAGGCCCTTGCGTCTTCTTTGGTGGGAAATTGATAGTTTTTAGGGATAAAAAGGGAACCTTCCATAGTTTGGTTTTGCAAACCGGTGGAAGGGCTCATCAGTTGCGGTGATGGGGTGGTCATAATTGAGTTTGTTTGCTAGGAATATTGGGTTAGACCTGAGGTAGTAGAGGCAATAGGGGTGGCAATGGTAGATGATCTTTTAACAATAGAGGTGAGGAGAGATTTACCAGTAGCGTCTAATGTTAAGGTTTGTGGAGGCATAAAGATATATGGCCTAGTTTGGGAAAATTGGGAGAAACCTCCTATAAACATTGTGGTAGGGGAAGAGATGGTAGGGCCGACACTTGTAGTAATGGGCACTGTAGGGATGGCAAAGGATACCAAAGATTGAGAAGTAAGAAAAGTGGAAGTGAAAATTACTTGTTGATTGGATGATGGCGATGTTCCGCTTGTTGCTGACTGTTCAGTTCCTTCAACTTCTTGGCTTGCTGTGAACACTTGGCTTGTAGCACCTCCTTGTGATCCTTCTCCCAAAATTGCTTCCACGCACTGTCACTTAGTGGGTGGGTGGTCTCCCACTTCTATAGTCTCTAGCTATTGTTGTTGGGGAACACTTGTTGTTTGCAAGGTCTAGATGAGTGTCCACAAGGCCCATGACATATTCAATCACACATTTGAAGCAACATAGGAAAACTTCCCTATAGACTTCCTTCTCTATTGGGTGGAGGACACTGATGTCTCAACCTCCTCTTCCGTTTTCTCTTCTCCTTCATCGGGGGTGTTGTTTCCACTAGCACTTGAGTTGGAAGTAGGGTGCCCATCATCCCAAATCTCATCAAACAATTTATCCTCTTTTACGCCTTCATAAGGATCATCAAGCTATTTTGTTTCCTGGCAATATATCCAAAAGGCTCTGATCCTTTCATTGGTCCATTCCTCTTCATTTCTTAGCTTATTGTACATAGCTTTTCCCATTTTGAGGTTCTCATTATAATCCACCACAAGGAAATAGAACCTATGCCATGGTAGCCTATTGTCTTCTATGAGGATATTAATTAGGTCAACCAACAATGCATCTTCATCCTCTAGCGGGTTATGCCTCCGCTCCCAGTAAGGCCGAGGGTTTTGAGTTACTTTGAGATGCTCATAAGGTAGATAATTGAAAGGGTTGTAATCCCACTTGTCATAGATCATTACCAACCCTAGATGAGCCAGCTTATCCTACAACAACAGGTGCATTTGTTCCTTTTTCATGGAAACTATTTTGAAACTTTGCGGACAAGTGAAGAATCCTTTCCTCTTGACACTATTTTTGTTGCAGAAGGTGATATCAATAATGCATGCTTTCCAAAACAACTCAAGGGTCAGCACTCGATTAGTCACACATGTTGGAAGGAAAAATGATTCCCTAGTGAAGCTTCACATTTAGATGAATGTAAAATCTACTCCGAAGAACCAATCACATTCGGGGGTGAAATTCTGCATAAAATCTGTCTAATTCAAGGTGAGTTGATTAATACACTCCTCCTCTTGCATATCTTGCAAAATTGGAATCAAGAAATAATTTGAAAATGCGTAATAATCAAAAGTAGAAGAGAGGAGAGGTGTCAAGATAGAAACTAGTTGTTTCCTCTTCTTTTCTTCAAAGATAGACAACTTTACCCACTTATCAAAGAAGTCAAGGTTTTGATATAAAAACATATGAGAAAGATAGGAGATAAATCTAACCTTTCATCCAATCTAGTACTTGTTAATTTTCTCTATCATCTTCATTGAGAGGAATTCTCAAAAATCACAGCAAAAGTAAGATTTTTTCTTGCAGAATTGGAAATTCATGCCCAATTGAAAAGAATGCATCTCTTGGTCAATGTCCAGACTAAAAAAAGTGCCATCATTCAAAAGGCATCCTACAGGTCTTCCTTGAAAGTGTCGTGCGGAGCAAGAATTCTTGGAAGCTTCCCTTGTTCTACTTCAATCCTTCTGATTTCTTCATTGTAAAACTCTAGAGCCTTATCCCTGGTGCTCCATATATGATCTCCCTATTTAGGAGTAAATGTCTCCACTTCCATTCCTCTTTGTATAGGGTTTGGAATGCACAACATATTACAGATGGCAGTCGAGTTGATGTTAACTAATACAGTCCAACCCTCAATAATGTTGGTACTTGGATTAAAATGCTTAATGGCCACATCGACCAATTCTGGGCAGTAGTGTACAGATGGGACAATTTACTAAGGAAACCCGTTGAACCACACTCTTTTTGCAGGCAACAATTCCCTTCTGGACACCTTCATTCTTTTGCAAGCTGCTTCCCTCAATCCTTTATGGTTTTTTGCAAGAAAGGGATCATGAATATTATCCCAACCTTCATGAACTAAGCTCAGGTTTTTGTAGATTTTGGGCTTGTCCGACTGCCTTTTGTTTTCCCATTTTTTCTTGTCAAGAATACTCGGCGTAACATAGGAAATATTATCAAAGACATTAACGACTAGTGCTCCTTGCAGAGCTTTAGCTAAACTGTGCATTGCCACTAGCCTAACTCCCTGGTTTGAACTTTCTACCATTGTTAATTTGTGAGAAGTTTTCTACGTTAGCTTGAATTCTTTTGCAATTTCACCTTAGCTCTAGTTACACGCTTTGGAACTTTTTGCTTTCTACTTTGATTAGCGTTCTTAAAAGAAAACTTTTAAGTGCTTTAAAACTTTTCATGCAATATTTTGCGATCTTTTCTCAAGGTGGTAGATGAGACTCACCTTTTTTGCATTTAATGCAACTTGTACCGCCAACCCCCTTGGCTTCTGCGAAATGAATTACTTACCATTTTGATTTGACAAGAATTCATAAATATAATTAGCAACTGTATGTATAGTGTGATTTTCTTGGAACTTGAGCCGACACTCTGCTAGCAGCTTAAGCATTCGTATGTGTTGGCAATTAATATCCCAAAAGGAATGATTAAGCCAAAGATACAATCAGCATTTGAAAAGTTATGAATTTTTCCTTGGGAAATGCAAAATACCTAGAGGATGAAACCTCAGTCCTTGGCCATGCATAATACTACTTATTGCTGCCACCAGCTTAGGCTAATTAATTAGCCCTTATTAGTTTTGCATGTAGCAGACCATACTCAACAAACATAATTGGGTGGGAAATTCGAGCAAGCCTGGGCATAGTTTCCAAGTTGGTACTTGATTAACATCATGTTTATGGCAAGCAAACTACCACACCTTTCCTCTCTTTTTCTATAAATAGGCATCTAAGCAAAAGCGAAATCACACTTAGCGATTTGAGCAAAATTGGTATTAGGTAATTGGTTTAGCAGTTTAGCATCTGTAGTTGCATAGCATTCTCATAGGCTAGACTTAGGTGTTTTGTAGGGTTAGTTTTAAGGTATTCATAGAAAGTCTGACAAGATGAACACCCCAATTAGGCTAGTGTCACATAAGTCTTAGACTGCCTTCTTAGGCAAGATTTCTACTAGGCGCTTAAAGAGGATGACGAAGAACAATCACTTGTTGTCCATTATAGCCATTAAATGGGTCTTGGGATGGGATTGCCTTGAGTATGAGGACAAATATAGAGTTAACACTAATGTGTGCTCACACTTTGTGGCCTCCATGCTAGATATAGGAATTCCCAAGCCGTTGATCTTCCGTCTAGTGAAGGAAATTTTCCCAAAGAGGTACCTGAACAACCTTGAGGAAGTCATTACAAATGCTACATTCGATGGGGGAATTTTGACTACGAGCAACCTTTGGAAGTTCATAGAAGAGGACACACTTGTTTCATGGCTTCCATTTCTAAGTGGATTTTGCCTCTAGTCACAAGATGAGCACTGCTTGAGGTTCACTCAAGCTTGCCACTTCCATTTTTGCATCTACAATGTGGTGCCATTCTTCAACATCGACTGGTACACGGACTTCAAGAACTTGGTGCTCCTTCCACCAGTTCTTATTCCATTGGATGATGTTGCTCTGATAATGGCCTTGTTGATGAGGATACTGTGGATGCTGCCATTGATGCATCTGTTGTTGTTGCTGACATCATTGATTGAAGACTCCTGACTTGTGTTTTTCTTTTATCCTTCTAAAAATATCACAGTGATTAGCTCATTTTTTGTATGTACATGCCTGAAAAAGGCTTTTCGTAAAATATATAAAAGAACTAAAATAGACATATATACTTTTTGAAGCATGGCCTATGAGCCATTTTTAAAATGTAAATATCAAGGCATATATAATAAAAATATATCCTTGTATAATCATCTTGTTGTCTCCTTTTGGATTCTTCAACTAGGTCATCCTTTCTTTTTAGCATGTATGTTTCAATTCAGTTTTGCATGTGGGTGTTTTAATTTTTCTGTTTTGCTTAGCTATGAGTTTATTTCCCTTACTCTCTATAATAATGGGTCACTTGTTCTTTTTTGGCTTGAACCACAGGATAAATAAAAAGATCGGCCAACAAAAGAAAAGGGAAAGAAAGAAAAAGCACTATAAACATATTTACATGGGTATGGTAAGCAAGCTTAATTGAATAATTTCAAGTGAATTTTGTTTACCAGAATTCCCAATGCTTCTTTTTCCATAGTTTCTAACTCATATGCATTGTGCTCTTTGCATTGAATTATTATGAATGAGCCCTCCCAAAGGCTATCAAATTTATCGTGTTGGCCTAGCTTTGCGGCTCTTTCATTGTATTTTAGCACCAAGTCTCTACACTTTAGGCCTTGGTTAGATGCTTTCTTGTCAAACCACCTTTTAACCACTCGCTGGCAGTTAGTCATGGTTGTTAAGGAATTTTCCTTTTTTTCTTGTACTTCTAACAACTTGGCTAACCACACCTCCATTACGCCATTTTTTTCTAGCTCGAGGGATTTTAGTAATTGTAGCATCGAAATCTCCATAGAGATACGCAATAATGCCTCTTTTCCATAAACTAGCTCATATGGTGAAGTCTTGAGGACTTTTTTTTGAGTTATGTGAGTCTACCCTGAGTGCTAATCGAAGGTTTTTGTACCACTCCCTTTGATATTTCAACCCAATTCTTTTGAGGAGTTGGACCAGATTCTTTTTTTTTTATTCGGCTAAGGCATTCCCCTATGGGTAGTAATTTGATGATGTTGGGTGATCCCACAATAGTGGTTTACAATTTTTGGCCAAACTAGACTGATTTTTTTTTAAAACTAAATCTTCATATTTGGGCACCTATAGTATTTAAACCGTGAAGAATTTGAAGATGATGCAAACTAGAGTCTTGTCACATTTTGTCTGTAGATTCTAAAAATATTTTTTTAAAAATTTTTGGAATCAGATTGCACTTCTTTTCCATCTCCCATGAAAATTAGTTTTTTTCAAAAAACAACATTTTTAAAAAGTGACGCATACTGTATAATGCATAACTTTTTTTCCTTGAAAGATAAAATTCTAATTCTTTCGAATTTAGATTTATAACTCCGATAACTAGTGCTTCCACTTGGTTAGATAGTTTTTTATTTAATATTTTTTCTTTAATCAAGTTTCAAAGTCAAATGAATTATAATTCACACATAACGTGACTGTATAATGCATAACTTTTACTGTATGTATCGAAACTCTTTATTTTTTTTTGTTGGATCAAGGAATCCAATATCTAGTGCACTCATATTTTTAATTTTTTTTTTGATAATTTTTTATTTTTCCACATGTGCAGAACAGAGAGTTTTGTTTTCAGTGAAAAACCTATATTTAATAAAACTTAAAAAACAAATAGATAATATAATCAAAACATATCAAAATTATATTCGTTGGATAGCTCGTTTTGATGACAACCTGATACCAGTTGTGTTTCTGAGATCTCCCCCATTTTCATTCTCAAATTGAGCTTCAAAGTGCAAAATTCTAAGCAATTTTGGTGCCTGAGAGGATGTGGGTTAAAATAGGTGGGTTCGGTCGAACCACTGTTCAGTCGAACAAAAAAATAATGTTTGGTCGAATAAGGGTTCGACTGAACTAGTGTTCGACCGAACCCATTTAACATACAATAAAAAATAGATTTGAATGGGGTTCACTCGAACATTATAAAAATGTTAGGTCAAACCCCCTCTATTAAAAATTAATATTTAATATTAATATAAATATAAATTATATTCTGTTTAAATTATAATAAATTTAATATACTTATTATTGTAATATATTTTAATAATTATATTATTATTATAATATATAACTATTATTATAATATTAAGAGTATATAATTAAAAACTATAGATATTATTATTATAATATTAAAAGTATATAGTTAAAAACTATATATTATTTTTTTCTAATCATGGTTTTCCAAATCTTGGATTATCAAGCTCAGCACGGGTGTCATGAAAACACTCTCCTCAGGCAGGATAATGAGAAGCTTCACTTGTAGAACATGGAAATTAAAGAAGCCATGAGAAATCCCATATGCACCAACTGCAAAGAACCTATTGTTATTGCAGAAGTCTATCTTCAAGAGCAACAACTATGTATTGAGAATATTCGGTTGAAAGATGAGGTCCGTTTGCATAGCCTAACTAATTTGATGATCTGCATATTCCATATTTTTGTATTCTCATAACGTAAACTGTGGTTAAAAGGATTATCAGTCACTCCTTTGTTAGTTGTTCCTATTTTGATTCTAATGTATTTACAACCCTACGAACCTCCTAGATTTTACTTTCTCTAGAAATATTTTTAGTGCAGTGATTTTCCCACAATGATGACATTGCTTCATATCATATACTGTATAAGATTTAGAGACCCATAAGGTTATTTTATTCTGATGCTTTAAATCACCTGAGCAATGAAGTTGAAGATTCGTTAGCTTTGTGATTATGGGTATTCTTTAACTATTCTTATTTTTTTTTAATGGGACTGCATGGATTTTTTCAACTAGAGAGAATGGCAAGTATGGTTGGAAAATTTTATGGAAGGCCCATATCATTGACTTGACAAAGAGATATGGAGGGAGTGGGAGAGAAAGGGAGAGTGGGGGTAGGAGGGAGATACTTGAGAGAGAGAGAGAGGGGGAGTGGGAGAGCAAAGGATAGGGG
>VDFB02324845.1:38562-69467 GCA_007258455.2 Sequoia sempervirens
AGGGGAGAGAGGGGGAGGGGGTAGGAGTGAGAGACCTGAGATACAGAGGGGGGAAGTGGGACAAAGATAAAGGTAGGGATTAAGGGTTTAGGGTAGAGGGGAGAGAGGGAGAGGGGGTGGAAGGGAGAGACTTGAGAGAGAGAGTGGGGGGAGTGGGAGAGAGATAAAGGGTAGGGGGTGTACAAGGGTTTTGGTTTTAATGGTTAAGGGTAGAGGGGAGAGAGGGAGATGGGTAGGAAGGAGAGACTTGAGAGAGAGATGGGGTGAGTGGGAGAGAGATAAAGGGTATGGTTTAAGGGTTTAGGGTAGAGGGGAGAGAGGGAGAGGGTGTGGGAGAGAGAGACTTGAGAGAGAGTGGGGGTTGAGTGGGAGAGAGATAAAGAGTAGGATTTAAGGGTTAAGGGTAGAGGAGATCAAGAGAGTGAGTGCGTAGGAGGGAGAGACTCTAAGGAGAGAGAGGGGGGTGTGGGAGAGAGATAGAGGGTAGGGAGTGTTGTGCCCTTAGCACACACGCCCCGTTTGGAATAGGGACCCTCTTTTCTTTTGACTTGCTGGGTTATTTTTTATCGTCACCTCATTTTGTGTGCCTCATTTTTGTGCCCCTAATGGTCAATGTACCTCCAAAGTTTCATCATAAGTTGACCGTGTTCCCCTTGGCTAGTTGTGTCTAGTTTTGATGCCTTCCGGGGTCTCCCTGGCAGTTTGCTGCTGCCAGCCGCCTTGGACCCGGCTGGGTCCACCCTCTCGGGTTTCCCTTGCCAAGTTTCCCTATCATTGCCACCGTCCCTGACAATGAATGGGCTGTGTCTTTCCACCCCCGAGGCCTGACTCTTTCTTTTCTGCCACCAATGCCTCCGAGTTGAAATTTTTAGACGGTCGCCATCTTGCGCCCTCCCGGCTGTCGGACCCCGGGTCTCCTGCCACTGTTGCTGAATTCAAAACCACCAACCTTTGTCCTACCTTACCTGCATTCAATGAGGGCATTAATGGTGGTGGGGAGTATAAAGGGCCTGCCCAGGCTAGTCATTTTCACTTGACAGTGTTGCAGAGAGAAATTAGAGCCTGCTAGAGGAGCCCACCACCTTCAGGGCCTTCAAGCTTGTGTCCATTGCCTCTGTTTTCTGACCACTGGTTGATCCCATGCATTTTCGCATCAGGTGTTGAAGGTAGGTTTTCCGTTCACCCTCCCGAACATTTCTTTCATGATTTCTAAGGATTTAAATGAATAACAAGCATCAAAATGACATGTAAACAATAGAATATGGCACCACGAACGAAGCCCATGTCTTGAAACTCGGAAAAACCCAACATGGTATCTCCATGCTCAATTCGGGACTTGTCCTGCCTACCGATGTTCATCACAGGGGCATTTACGACCCTCGGGCCTGGACGCTCCCTTCGCTGAGCATGTTTGCTTTCACCGAGCTCGGGTCCTATCAATCGGGGAGACATCATCGATCGGTGAGACCTCTCCCCAATTTAGGAATCTTACACCAAGGGCTCCCTCTGTGCTACCCTGGGACCCATCATCTTTGATGAAACCCCGATCACCTCGCCAAGACTATACACCGAAATGAATAAGCTACACCGAGTAGTTATGTCTCGCCAAGATATTTTGACTTTCTTACCGACAGAGACCTCATCGTGATATCGACCAGAAATAATGATGTCAGGGAAACCTCATGTAGAGTCCTCTCGTTTTACCGAAAGCCATCGTTACCTATCGGCAAGACCTGACCTTTTCGTTATAACCTCCTGCCACAAACTCATGCTTGGCCGAAAAAAAACCCGAATGTCAGTCGGCGGGACACCACAAACCTTATGCCGATAGAATCCACCATAGTCTCACTGGAAGTATATTCAAAGGGGAATCCATGTGTAAGGTCGGCGAGACCAAGGGTCTCTCGCCAAGACCTTACAGCGATAGTAATGACTTCCCTCGATATGCATCCCTTACATGCCGGTCGGCGTGGCAGAATGAAATCGCCATGACAATTGCCGATAACCCAACTCTCACCGAGGACCCATATGCACAAGTCGGGGAGATGAACTAAGTTCGATAACACACAACCCCGACAATGAAACCTCTGCCGATAGGTGAATGCACAAGACTTGTGATCATCAAGACATCAAGGGGGTTATGTCGATAAACCTATAGCATGCAAATGGTAGAATAAAGCAACATGGGTGTCACGAGGATGGTCATGGACCTATGCTGATATGGTCCTGGACATGAAAATGCATAACTCGATTGATTCAATGGGGGCAATATAGAAAATTACAGATAAAATATGCATACGGTAGAACCAAGTCATCCATGCTCAGTGTCCATCTGACTTTCGGGCTCCACCATTCGGGAGTCCTCTCCTCATCCGCCGTTCTAAGGGGAAAATATCACCCGCCCCTCCAAGCTCCGGCTTCCACCCTTCCGACCTGTGTCACACTTTATAAAGGAATCGGCCAATAGCAAAAAAAATTCTAACTTCGACCACATAAAAGTGGTATTTATGTTTTGAATTCCAAAATGGTGTAAACTAATAAAATGTAGAACTTTTGGTGTAGTTTATTCCTGTAATTTTTAAATTTTAAAAAAAATGTTTTTATTATGTTTTTATCAATTTAAGAACAAATTTTGGAATGCTGAAAATTTCATAAAAGAGTGACTTCACGGGCTGTAAAGAAACAAAATGAAAAAAACTTCATTTGTCCCTATTTTTTTTTTTTTCCAAATAGGTAATTTCAATATCTTGTGCATGGAAAAAAAAATCACATTTTGATATATATTTTTCTCGTAATAACATTTTAAAGTCAAATATGTCAAAATTTGACAGTTTTCATGGGCCGTCAACTAATTTCAATTTTTTCAATCATTTTCAAAAAAAAAAAATATACCCTTTTGAAGTAGACTCTCTCCTCTTATGCCTCATATAATATTTAAAACATTTTAATAAACTTTACTATCATTTTTTTAATATCAAATTAGCCTCTTTTTTAATTTTTAAAACCTACTTGCATTATTTTAAAAATAAAAGATATTAAAACTAATCAAAATATTATAAAAATTCAATATTTGGATTCTACACTTCAAGCTCTACAAAAGGGTATTTTTATTTTTTGCAAAAAAATCAATCTGACTAGAGAAATACTCTGCCAAAAATGAATGTTTTAGAAAATTTTGAAAAATGATGAGTAAGCTGCCATGTAGGATGCCAACTAGATGTTTTTGGCTGACATGTTTTCGGTCGATAAAGTTTCGGCCGAAACCCTATCGGTCAGGAATGAATCATCTAAAAAGTAATCAATCAAAAATTTATCGGTTGATAAGTACTTGGCTGAAAACTAATGAAATAAAATAAAGTTATTTTCTCGACTATTTTTTATTAAAGAAGATTTATTTCAACATTTTGGAAGGTTTATCATTTCTGAAATTTACAAGAATTATTTCGACAAAAAAAAAGGCATTTGGAGAAGAGGAGAGATATTTTTAAGGTGTATTGATCTTCAATTTATTTAATTGATTATGTTTTTTATTGAAAATGCATTTGAAGTAACTTGTTTTCATTTTTTTTTTATTAAAATATTAACATCAAAGAAATATGTGTAGAAATATATTCATTATTCAATTAAAAATATTTTATGTTTTGCATGTTTATGTTTATTAAAAACTTTTGTTTAAATATTTTATGTTTATGTTTTTCATCTAGTTACAAGTTTTTTAAAATATTTATGCTATATTACATGTACATGTTTCATGGAAAGCTTATGTGTGCACAAATTTTTGTGTAGGTAATCATTCAAATTTGAGTGTAATTTGTGATGGAAAATCCAAGGGCTAGATCGAGGAAGTATGATCAAACACGAGTAAGACAAACAAAGAGAAAAGCAGATGAAGGAACATCTATTGAAAAAAAACCCATGGAAAATATTGATGATCAAGATGACGTACAGGTACAAGAACAAACTAAACCTAGTAGTAATATAAATGTTTTGGACTATGGTATGGAAAATTTGATGGAGATGGATGAAGATTCTCTTGTCAATAATATTTCATCTGAAGATATGTTATCTGAAAGCACATTAAAATTACACTCTAAAAAAATATGGGATGAATTTTTTGAAGAGAAATCTCTAATTGGAATAGCACAGTTAATTACAAAGTTATTTAGACGAAAAGAAATGACCCCTATTTTGGAGTTGTTAGGGGTTGATAATAGGAAAAATTCATCAGATTTAAAACAAACAATTGTTGGAAACCTGCAAGAAGCATTAGAATGTATTGAAAAGAAGAGTCGGTCTAGTGATTTAAGTGTTGCACGTAGAGCGTTGATGACTGTAATTTCTAGTAAGAAATTATCATATAGAAGACAAGTTCAAGCAATTTCTAAATTACTAAATGTTTCTAGGAGAACTGTTCAAAGATATATTGAAAAGAGAGATGAAATAGATGGAAAAATTGAGAAAAATTGGGTAAATATTTGTAGGGTTCCTCGAAAAGATAGAATTTCAGAAGATGTAAAGAAACAAGTTGTTGAATATTGGACCACCCACTCTCATGTTTCTTCCAATAGAAGGGATACTATACAAATAATAGGTGATGATGGTACAAAAATTTCTAATCCAAAAATTTTTATAGATACAACACAAAGTGAACTTTTTGAAGCATTTAAACAAGAATTTTTAAATGTGAAGATTTGTCAAAGGATGTTTGAAACACTACGACCATCATTTGTACATATAAATAAAGTACGTGAAACTTGTTGTTGTCAAAATCATGTTGAATTTGATCTACACCTACAATCATATAGAAAAGTTATGGCAACAATTGATCAAAATTTAGCCATCCCTGGAAGCACAACACAATTTGTGAAGTGTCTTCTATGTGAAAAATTAGAAAATTTGGATGAATTCAACGTTTAGTGTATAAAAAATGTATGTAATGATTGTGGAGATTTGAAGAATCTTTTACATGTTGACAATAATGAAATGCAAGTTACTTGGAAGATATTTGAATATGAGACACACTTAACGAAGTCAAGAGTTGAGGCCAAAAAAATTGTTCTCAAAGAGAGTGGATTGCCTTACAATGAATTCATAAGTAAATTTCACAATATCATATATCCACATATCCAACATTGTCATGGTGTAAGATGGCAATCTAAGCAATTTCGTTATTCAAAGAATTGTTTTCCACTAGAGGTTGTATTCTCTCTATTGTAGATTTCTCTGAGAACTATACATTTAGTCCTCAAATTGAGATTCAAAGTCAATATTATCATTCAGAGCAAGTTGCAATCTTCGTGCAAGTTTGCTACAGGCATGCAGAGTTAGTGGTCGATGGAATACAAAGTAGCAAAGATGATAGAATTATCATCAAAGAGGTTCACTTTTATATCAGTGATGATAAGAATCATGATAGAAGCTATGTAGCTCATTGTTTCAATTTTTTTTTTGAAGACCTAAGACGACGTGGCATAAATCAAGAACAACACTGGATATGGTCTGATGGATGTGCTGGTAAGTACATTGGTTTTTAAATTATTTTTAATTAATTTATATTTACTTTTAACTTTGAGACTTAAATTGTTTTTTGAAGATAATTTGGTTTTCAAGTGTTTAATTATTTGTAACTTCACAGGACAATTTAAGTCTACAAAAGCCTTTGTTTGGTTAAGCAGTCAACATGCTAGACGCAACACCAATTTTTTGTGGAATTTTTATGAGAGTGGACATGGAAAAGGAGAGCACGATGGAGCAGAATCATGTGTGAAGCATGCACTTCGTCAACATGAACTTGCTAGTATGTCCAATTTAGCTTCATATTTTTTAAAAGATTAGATATATATCTATATTTAATTTAACTAAATTAAATTCTTTTAAGTTCTTTGAAAGTAATAGGTGACAAATTGTGCCAACTTGTGTGTAACTTGTAGGTAATGCCATACGGAATGCAAACAAAATTGTTGAATGGTGCAAAAGTCACTTTTCTGCTCGTGACTCAACATACAACACACGGTATTTTTGGGAAGTTACAGGTATGTATGTCTAGTCAAAATTTGTTAAAAATTTGAATTTCAAAGTTCAAGTACATACATGATTTAAATTGAATTTTCAAGTTTGAATTTAAATAGATATTGATCGATCAAATCCTTATAATTGTCAAGCAATTCATGGTATTAGAAATCTACATCAAATCATGACAATGGGGAGTAGTAGGCCTTATGCAATGAATGTGATAGAAAAATCATGTTTTTGTATTGATTGCATTGAGGACAATGCAAATATTGATCAATGTGAGAATATTAGAGATGGGTATGTTTCATAATGGGAAATGAAACAATTAATATCAATGCATCCTTTTGTTGAAGATGACAATGTTGATGTCTATGATCCACTATATTCAGCTGATTACGAACGTGTATCTGATTTAGTTGTTATAGGTATGTCCAAATTGATTAATTTAGTCAAAATCAAGATTTAAATATATATATATATATATATATTCTATGTTTAAGTAAGTTTCAAATATAAAATATAAATTTTTACAACTTTTAAATGTGTAATTTACTTAAATATGTAAATATGTGGTGTGTGTACAGGAGATATTTTCATTGTAGTTGCAGATCCTGAAAATGCGGAAGGTGTAGATTACTATCTACTAAGATGTACACAACCAAAAAGAAAATTGGTCGAATCGATGACAGATGGTGATGGACAAGAGTATCCCATTGGATCAGTCATTATTGAAGGAACATATTATCAACAAATAAAGATAGATAAAAATGGTATGATATTTGTTGATTATAGGCCAGGACAAAAAGTTCTACATTACAGTCACTTAGTTTTGGCAACAAAAATAAATTTAGAAACTTTACCTAAAAGCGGATGTGCCAAACAAAAGTGGAGGTTGCCTATTGAAGATCCTGAGAATATTTTAGAGATAATTAAAGATAGAGAGGATCCAAATTTTATGTACCATGAGCTTTAAGTTGTTTTTTGGATACATGTTTACACATTTATGACTCCAAATCTAGATAATATATATTTGTATTGATTGGACATGTGACATGATTTAGAATGAGTTTTTTTTTAGAATGTGACATGTATGTTAGATCATATATATGATTGATACAAAACCCATTGACTTTAAAAATGTTTTAATTTACATTTTGCCTAAATTCCTTTAAATCATCTAAATTTCCAATTGCATTTTTACATGTTGGACATGGTTCATTCTTTTAAGTTCACTCTTGAGAATCTCTAGAAATTCCTTTATATCATCTCTCTAGATTCCTTGATTGTAAATTTTTATGTTTGACATGGAATTGTTAAACTTTCACTTTCAAATCTTTGAATTTAAATATTTGTTCAACTCCACCTATATACATGAGCTAGATTGAATATATATATATATATATATATATATATATACGTGCAACAATATGTACAAAACCTAGTCTATGTTCCAATTTTGCATTTAAATTTATTTATGTTCCACGGAATTCTTAAGTTCACATTCAAATCTTTCATTTCATTTGAACATTCAACTCCACAAACTTATATAAAATTATCTAGTTGATTTGGTGTTTGAGTGGTGAAGAATCTAGACATAAATGTTGTCTCTAGTTTTCTTTATTTTTTATACATTACTAATGCACGACATTCAATAATTTTAAATGATCATTTGGATTTTCATGTATCCTAATCATCACATCCTAATTTTATTATTTTCATCAGGTAAGCATCCCTCATCCTAGAATCATTTAAAAATTATCCATCTAGATCCATCTCAACCATACATCCATTCTCCATCCTTAATAATAAAAAAGCATCACTTGAACATCAAAATTTGGTTACTTGGTCTCAATCTAGTCCATACATCATATTGTCCTTTCGTCATCACCCAAATTTTTCAACATCTAGGGACCTTATCCTTAATCTAGACTATCATCCATTTCAAATCCAATCTCCTAATAAAAAATCACTTGACCTTATAATTTGATTTCATCTTTAAAATCCAAATTTGCTTAAGAATATTAGCTCCTATCTTTTAAGTATAGAACTAAATTATTTATCCATTTTGTTAATTTTAGATTGTATCTAGGTTCTCTTGGTTTGGCCTTTCTTGTTCACCTTAAGGTGCATTGGAATATATGAACATTGTAGTGAATCATAGTGATGGTGTTTGGGGTGCTTGAGATAGCTACATTTTGGCATCAATTTAGCTTTGTTTACTATGTATAGCTTGAGACCATGTATGTAATTTGGTCCATCTTTCCAGTACAATTAAATATGGATTCATCAATTTTTAATTTATATATAGAATTGTCATCCAAGAAAATCTAGATCTACTTGATCAATTTTTAATTTAATACTAAATGTGCATGTCTTTCAAGATTTAAATATATATATCAATTTCTAATTACATATATATAAATGTTCCACATGGAATTCTTAAACTTTCAAGACTAGAAATTTGATTTCATTTACATTCAACTCCACTTATAGCTTGCATGCTTTATTTGAATTATATGGTTCATTCTTAAGTGAACACTTTCAAACATATATATATATATGATTTCATTTACATTCAACTTGACACAAGTATAGCTCATCATCTAGTTCAAGAATTCTTTGCATGCACATTCAAATGAACATGTGTATTAGATTATATGGAATTAGAAATTAGGTTAATGTAGAGCATGATATATGCACAATTTAAATGTATTTAACTTTTACTGACTTTAAAAATGAACATTTAGAGCTTTAAATAATTCAATCTAACTATCATCTATTTCCAATTGCATTTTTATGTTCTACTTTAAAATATATAGCTTTAATCTCAAGCATATTTGCATTCAATTTTTTCTATTTCTGGAACTATTCATTAAAGAAAAATTCATTTGAACTATTTATTTAAATTAATTACATGTACATGTCCATATTTTTAAATTTACAAATAGCAACCATTAGATAGTGGAGTCCAATATTTTGATTTCACAATGTAAAGTTATCTATATGTAGAACAAGTGCATTTGAACAAGTTACCATAATTTAAATTTAAATAAAGGTACTTGTTCCTTGCTAAATAAATAAAACCATAAACTAATTTAATGCACGATGTATTTATAGATGTAATGTAAGTGAGTTCATCAAACCATAATAATGCACGTATATAACAAACCTATATTCAAACCATAAAACATAACTGTATGAATGTGACATGTAAATTATAACAAGTATATATATGTGTACCATAAAACATAAGTATGTAACACGTCCAATTGTTCAATACATAAATCATAAAAAGTGTCTCCAACATGTAATAAAATGATCTCAAACATGTAATACTATAAAACAAATCTCAAAGAGAGGGATGTCTGGTATGAATAGAATCATCAGATCTATGGCTCGATCTCTCCCTCGACCTCTCCCTCGATCCATGGCTCGATCTCTCCCTCGACCTTTCCCCCGATCCATGGACCGATCGTTCTTCTAATCCAAGATGTGTGGATCCATGTCTCGATCCAATATCTCCCAATCTGTGTCCTGAGCCTCGTCCCAACCCCTGCATGTGTTAAAGTACACATATATATGTAAAATTATCTAAAAATTTTACAATGTACTTGAGTTCAATGTGTTCAAACTTAAACATCAAGTAATTAGTTTTTTAAAATTAAATTTAAATGTACCTCATCTACATACTACATGGGATCGCCATCATGCTCCAAATTTCCAAAGTCTGGGAAATCACCATACTACTTAAAATTTTCAAGTACAGAATTTCAATCCCTAGAAGTTTTTAAAATGCATTACATAATTTTTTAGAACACAATTTTAAAAATATATACATGTATTTAAATTATAAATTGAAAGTACATGTTGTGCCTACTTGATGGCTCTACCAATGTCACTAAGATCATGAGAATGTAAAGACATCGTAGGGGGCTTTGTAGCATGTACAATATCAGTAGTAAAAAGAAGTCGACTATATATCCCATGGACAGGATCAGGTGTCACAGTAGCCTCAACATGACCTGTAACATCCCGACGACTACCTGGACAAGCTAAAGGATCAATAGAAACATGATGTGCATGGGATTCTGTAGGCTAATGTGGAATATCCTAAGCTGCATTTGCCACCTTGTGGCTCATATGTGTATGAGGATATCATTGTCTAATAAAGTCTGGTACCTTTTCAAGAGCAATCCCATGGTCCTCACTGATAACCTGATATGCTGCTAGTAAATCCAAAATTGAGAGTCTACACGTATTAGGCAGAGTCGTGTGGGTCATATGCTCGACATCTGCAAGAGTAGGTAGATCGACACTAATAAATGGATCATACGATGCAGATGTAGCCTCAGTGGGAGGAAGGTTGATCCGTGGGTGTAATAAATATTTACCAACTCGATCATATGAAATTTGATCAATCTACGTCATAATAGATGCAATGTTTTCAAAAATCTGACTCTGAGTGGACCCTGTTGTTGCCTCCCCTGCTGCTACCAATTCCAAATGTTTTGGAAAAACCAAAAGTTTGGGCCAACTAATGCCCTCTTATCCACAGGCGGTGGAAAATTTGAAGGTCTAAACTGTGGTTTGTCAGAAAAAAGGCCTTTACCTTGGCCAGCATGGTCAGGATAAGATGTGTAGTCCACCTCTATATGTAAATGAAATTCTACATATAACTGTTTGACAAAGTACAATGGCAGCTCATCATTGTGAGGCCATCTATAATGTGTTGCCAACCATCTAGGGTATATGAATGGGGCAACAAGAGGATCTTTACACCTCATAACCACATATCCTCTAATTTTATTTTTTCCTCTATAAAATGGGAACATGGATAACACATTTTCACCTGAAACTAATTTGGCAACTTCTCTATGTTTCACTGTGCCAGTAACACTCTTGGCAAGAGAAAAATAAAACTGTTCAATGTTGATTTCATCATAAGGATTGTATGATCGAATTGTCTCAATCATCTTAATAATCTCTTGTCTAATAGTGACTAATCTATCTCGATTAGCCAAATTGGGGGAGTTGTGAATTGTTTGCTCTAAACATTTTAGAGCATTGTCCAATCTAGCAATACTATCCTAAAATATATTTGATCTAGTTTGAGCTTCTCGCTCAGAACGAGGGGAATGATGAGATCCCTCATCGGCCATGATATATATAAATAGATAGAGATCTGCATATCATTAAAACAAAATTACATAATGAACTAAACAAATTTAAATTGAATTTTTTTCAAAACTAAAAAAATATATATTTAAATTAAAGGTAAAATTTTCAAGTTTCAAAACTAGAAAACATTTTTGAATTTAAATGTATCTAATGAGATCTAGTTCAAACTTTATATCTATCGAGCTATGTGAACCTATTAAATCATAGATGCATGTAATATTCAACCAAGAGTAAATATGGAAAAAAAAAAAAATTATCCTTTCAACCACTCTATACTAAAATTTTGATCAAAATAAAAAAATACTCTTCATTACAATTGGTCACATATGATCTAGCCTTTCTTTGTAATCAATTATTTTTTAAATCAAACACTAAATTATAAAAAGGTTAACATTTCCTTAATTTTTCGATCTAACTTAAAACATATTAAAGTAATAAAGTTAAAATTCTTTGAAATAAATTCCTTAGGAATAAAATATAAACATATCTACATGTGCATATATCTGTATGTACACATGTATGTATGTGTACGTGCATGTGTGTACGTGCATGTATATATATGTGTGTGTGTGTGTGTGTGTACATGCATATATATATATATGTGTGTGTGTATGTGTGTGTATGTATGTATATGTATACATATATATATGTATATACATGCACATATATATGTATGTGTGTGTGTATGTACATGTATTATATATATGTATGTGTGCCGTGCATGTGCGTATGTGCATTATGTATGTACATTAGTATTACATATGTACACATAGTGTGTATGTACACACATACATATCACATGCATGCATGCATGTATACATATATGTGCACACACATGTACACACATGTACATGTGTACATTATATACATGCATCGTACATATATATATGTCACGTACATGTACATACATATATATATGCATATACATACATACATACACACATGTACACATATGTATATATAATACATACATACATACATACATACACACATACATACATACATACACATACACACATGTAGACATATGTATATATAATACATGTACATGCATACACACATACACATATATGTGCATGTACACATATACATACATGTACATACATATATATATGCATATACATACATACATACACACATGTACACATATGTAAATATAATACATACATACATACATACACACATGTACACATATGTATATATAATACATACATACATACATACATACATACATACACACATACATACATACACATAAGAATATAAATCATTCTCATTGGTCTGGGTCATGCTAAGGTTTAGAAAACCACTCCTGGGTGGAAGATTAGGATCCTAATTGACTTGTGGTACAACCAAAATACATCAAAATAAAGATTAAAAATATACTTTCAAATTGGAAAAATTAGAAATACTAGTGACATGACATTTGAAAATGAAACAGTAGTGGACTGGCTAAGGTTAGTTAAGGTGTATAAAGAGATTTCACAACAAATCTCAAAAACCCCAATATAAAAGGACAAAGTAATGAATCAAGATAATATTTAAAGATTTCCAAATTTGAATATTAAACATAAAAAAGGGTAGATTTAAAAAACCCTAATAGGAAGAAGAAACCCTAAAATTAAACCAAGTCAAGTAGGATCAATCAAGTTCATAAAAACATGAAGGAAAATAGGTTTTCATTAGAGATAGCCTAGGCTATTTAAAGGAATATAATCAATTAAGCACAAACCAGTTACCTAATCTAACTAATTTTATAAATGTAGTAGTAATATGAAAAATGTACAAGTGTTCTAGAAAATATAAATGTGACAATCAGGTTACTTAGCTCTATGGCCAAAGAATGAATGGTAATGAAGAAGATATTGGAGTAAGACTTGTGTAGCTCATAAATTAATGCCTCTATCTATGAAGTACCTTGGAGTCTATAATAGGTTTATGCTCTGTCAAGGGGTGAGTTTGTAGGTTTGGAAAAACAAATTTATGGTCATGGACTCTAGTATTTCATGTTTGGACTCATCCCTATGCATAGTGAGGTTTTTCTCTTCTGCTTACCTAATGAATAGTTGTCTACTTTATTCTTCCTTAAGATTTGGAAACTAGAAGTATTTGCAAATACCAAGTAAATGGCTGTCATGTTTCATCACAAGGAGAGGATTTCTCTTCTAGATCAACTCTTAGAAAATGTGTGTATGTATGTACATGTATTATATATGTATGTGTATGTGTGTATACATACATGTACATGTACATGCATATATATGTGTATGTTTTCATTAGAGATAGCCTAGGCTATTTAAGGGAATATAATCAATGAAACACAAACCAGTTACCCAACACTTGTATACATTACAGCAAGACAGGACTTAGGATTGCTTCCATTATTCTCATTACAACAATGCAAATCAATCACCACACATCCAATGGAACATCTCTACCTTCATTCAAATATACCATTTCTATTTGAAGGGTTCTCATTTGAAGGATGAAGAGCACACAAAATCCATCAAAGACTCAAAACCATCCAAAAAATTGGCATGGCTACATCCAACTCAGTATGTGCAATCAAAAAATGTGAAGAAATAATGGCAGCAGTATAGATATCCTAGAATATACAGGAAAGTAGAGGCACGTGCTATGAGAAGGGCATTCAGAAAATCTCATTAGCAATCATTCTTGGCTGAAGACGAATGCAAGACAATCTTGAAAATATGAACTAAGCAAATACAGATCAAGAACTAAGCATATACAGATTATGATAAAAAAATGCAAAGCTTTATCTGATTTCTAAAAGAATGTTTTATCTAGTGATTAGGTAAACCAATGTATAGAGAGGAATGAGAAAACATGTGAGATAATGGGTGGAAGAAAAAATTCTAGCCAAGAAGCCATGGATTTAGAAAAAACATCACAAGGGATGAAGTAAGAATGGCTATCAGGACAATGAAGGATGATCAATGCTCCAGAGGTTCTATAAAATTCCACAAAGGGAGAAGAAATGTGCATAGCTTTTTCTTCTAGAGGACCTATTTGAACCTCATAAACAATATATGGAAGGGCATTGCAACAACGATTGTTGATCTTGAATACATACATTTTATGAATCTGTATGACTATGGATGTTGGCAACTAAATTTGACTTATAATGAGTTAAATATCACAACTTTTCTTTTCTTTTATAAAAGCATATTAGACTAACCTCTATACAACATTACTTTTTGTAGGTAGGGCAGATGATTCAAGTTGAATCAAATCCACAAAAACGAGATGAGTATCTTCAGAGGTTAATGGAACTTCCAAATCAGGTTCTTTCATTATCAGTGGTCTACTTATTGTTCAACAATCACTCTGGCAGAAATGTTCAGTGGTCTACTTATTGTTCAACAATCACTCTGGAAAAAATGTTCTCTATTTTTAGGAATAGAAATCTTTATTTTCTCTCTGCGATTAAGCTTTTTTCTCTATTCTTATATGTTTCTCTTGTTTTATAGGCAAGAGAGCCTAAAAGTTTGAACTCTTCAATTTGGAGGAGGAAACACACATTTTGAACCGATCTTCAGGGAAAATTTAACACAAAATTCAACTTAGAATCTTGAAAAGGTAATGAGTCCTCAAAGCCAAGCCATTACAAGGATTACAAGTTTTCCAATCCCCAATTTTATATATTTCCTTCAACTTTATCATAAACAACACAATATTTAATACCTTTTGGCCAATATCCATCAAAAAAATTCATTTTTGCATTTCAATCAAACCCTAACCAAGAATACAGCCAACAAATTTCTCAAACTAGACACAAACGAGAAAAGGCAAATCAAACAATCCAATGAATGGCCTCGGATGGAACCTGGAAAAATATAGTCACTGTTGTTGATGACCTTGGCCGACAAGCTCTTGCCCTCAATCCTTTCACCCGAGCATTTCAAATAGTGGGTCTAGTTTTTTTTTAATTTTATTTCCATATTTTCGGTTGATACCCTTACGACCGATACCGTTTTGGCCGAAACATACTCAATCAAACAGGTCCATCCACATGGGCGTCGTGTTGACACCTTTTCGGCTGAAAGTAACTTGCCCGAAAAGTTCAAGCCACCTAGGTGCCATGTGGCTGCCCCGTGGATTCAGCTGAAACATTATCGGCCGAAAGTAATCTAGTCGGATTACTTTATTTGGCCGAAAGTGTGACATAGGTTTGTGCTTTTATTTGAAGTTTTATTTTTGTTATCTGGATTAGTAACCAATTAAGGCCCTTGAATCTTGACTTGCACCATTTTCTCATGGGATTTGTGCCCTTACTAGACTACTATAGCTATTAGTATTTATATTGGCAACTTCATGGGCCAAACTCTTGCTAGGCTAGTTTGTTCATGGACTTTGTGCCCTTGTTAAACTACTAAGCTTACAAGTTTTGACTATTCATATTGATGCAATACATTCATGTTAGGGATGAGATCCCCATTTCTAACCTCACTTAACTTGAATTAAAAAATTAGTATTAAAATCAAATACAAATTCTAATCATTCATATTGATAAAATACATTCATGCTAGAGATGAATCTCCCCTTTGTAATCTCACCTTATTCAAACTAAAAATATAATATTAAACTAATAACATTTTTTAAATAAATATATTTAAATATCTCAACTAATTCTAATCTTCTCAACTTAAAAGAAATGCATTGAAAATAAACGCATTGTAATGAAAAAACTTGAAGAAGAAGAATATGATATGAAATATGTCCAAAATACTTAATAATACTATGCCACTTCGAGGGGACAACCTCCTAATCCACTTTGAAGAGGATACCTCCAATAGTTTTCAATAAACCCTAGACCAACCTAAATAACTAAATAACATTATAATAATCAAAGTACGACTTAATTAAAAGTTAAGGTAACCACAAACTGACGACTCATAACACCATACACTATAGAAATAAGACATAACACACGTTAATAGAACACACAATCATTAATGGAATATGAGGAGAGTGGGAAAGGCGGTGATCGTCTTGTTCTGACCAGGTGATCTTACTTGGTAAGATACCCAATCTTTATGGAAGTAAACTTAATGGGAGTCTTAGGCGCATCTTTACCCGTCTTTGGGACGAGCGTAACGAGTACTTCATCGTCTTCAGCTACGCCCAAATCTTCCAACGTCTCAGGAATCCCAATCTTCACAGTCTCTTTAGAACTCATTGATTTCATAGATTCTCCCTGCATGGTGCCGTGCCCAATAGTCGTAAACGAGCCCACATAATGAGGGCTGTTAAAGCGAGTGCTGGTGTTGGCCTCGGGACTATTTATAAATATATCGAACCCTGAAAACCCGGTTCTATCCGTCTCCACTCCCTCAATGATAAGAACCTCCTCCTGCTGCTTCCTAAGATTCTTGTTCGGCCTCGCAACCAGAACAGTCACGGGAGCCGTTAGCTTCTTGGGCTGCTCATCGGTAAGCTTTTTAAAGTCGGACGTTTTAGGCTTAGGCACGAGCTTTCCGGCCTTCTTCAATGAGCGCCCCTGCTCCAACCAGGGGAGCTTTAAATCCTGATATTGATACCTAAGCTTCTTTATATCGTAGCAGTCGCCGGCTTTAACCTTTACAAGCTGCTTCTTCTCATCGTAGAAGAGGAACTCTGTGTCCAGAAGGTCTGCGTCTTGGTAGTTGCTGAAGCCCAATGTGTCGTTCCAGATGTACCACATGCGGTCCACATTGACGTGGTGGGAATAGAACAGAGGATCTCTGCCGGACGAGTACAAGCTGCCCATGTCTTCACGGTTTGGGTTGGTGGGAGAGCCGACCCACAAGTGCACAAGATTATGCGGCGAGGTCTCCAGCGTTCCCGCTCCATCAGAAGATGTTGTTTCCCCGTACCTAAACAGATCAAGCGGTATTAAAAGTATTGAATGTAGGGACATATTCAAAGATTATGTATTTTATAGTATTTTATATTATTATTAACTAGTATCTGTAAAGGAGGTTCAAGGATAATGTGCATAGAAAATATATGTACATTATTATGTTACAGTAGGTGTTTCTACATTGGTGCATATGGATGTATGTACTTTAAATTTTAGTTGTATGTGGTTGGATTAAACAATTAATAATAAGTGTGCTAAGTATTTGCAATATATTTAGAACATAAAATAATGAAAATGAAAATGAAAGTTGCTATCAAATTGACAAAAAACATTGCAAATGGAAATAAAATGAAAATCAATGTTTATTTAGATTTTAAATAATAACTGAGATTTTGGAGGCTTTTATCTAATATTTTGGAGCTTTTTAACATTAAATGACAGTTGGCTTATCACTAAACGATAGTTAAAACTTATTTTCTAACAACTCAACAGTGTTTTGGAGGGAGACTTGATTCAGACTCAAATCTCACACTATATGTAGCCTGCCTAATTGGATAAAAATAAATTGTCATATATATGTATGTATTACAATATTTATTGTTGGAATTTAAAAAAAAAAATTCTTAGACTTAATTGTCTCATAATTTTAAAATTTTATGCTAATTTTAAATATTTATGAAATTTTGATATTAATTTTTAATTATTATTTTCTCAAGTTTCTAAATATTTATTAAAATTTTAATCTCTTAATTATAAAAGTTTTATAAAAGTTTATAGACAAAGGAAGGAAACCAAATACATAAAAATTAATTATTTACTGCACTTGACATATACTACATTTTTCATTAAGTAGAGTTCCAATCTTCATATTTATCCATAACTTACAAAGTGATTTAATATTATTTAATGAAGTTTGTTGTTTAATTTTTAATAATGCGTGTAGTTTCATGTAAATTTTTAGTTCAAAATATCTTCTTATAAAAATAATTAGATTTGTGATAAATAAATAGAGTGAAATTAATAAAAAAATATGTTTATTTTAGAAAACAATAATAATAAATATTTTTTTTTAAAAAAATTAATAAGAAATATAAAAAAAATTAATATATTGAACAAAGCAAATTAAAAATAGGGGAAACGTACCAGTAGCCGTCAAGGCTAACTTCCCGCATTCGTGCAGAGTGCAAAATAGATCTGATTTCGATTTTTTTTGGGCTTCTTCGTAAGCGAGTTAGGACCTTCAAAAGAAAAATTTGGCTTCTGGGTATTTAAAATGCGCCTTGTGGAACCCATAAAGTGAAAGGTGCTCAAAAAGGGTATTTTTAAACCTCCGTCCCTTACATCTTTACCACTTCGCGAGTACCTATTCATTTAGACAACCAATAAAAAACCACAAAAATTGAAGGTGTTTTCAATAGTTAAAAAGGTGTTTTCAATAGTTTTCAATGTGTTTTAATTTTTTTGGTCAACTACACATTCAGTAGTGAACATATATTGGTGTAATTTGTAAATTTTTATTGGCATAATTTAAAAAATGTAATGACTAAAATGTAATCGGTTATTGGGGGGTCACGTGAACAAGGAGTAAACAACAATTGGATCATGAACGACAATTGGGGGTTTTCCCCTATATTGTTGTTTACTCCTTGTTCACCTGACCCCCCAATAACCGTTTACATTTTAGTCATTACATTGTTTTAATTATGCCAATAAAAAATTACAAATTACACCAATATATTTTCACTACTGAATGTGTAGTTGACCAAAAAAATTAAAACACATTGAAAACTATTGAAAACACCTTTTTAACTATTGAAAACACCTTCAATTTTTTGTGGTTTTTTATTGGTTGTCTAAATGAATAGGTACTGGCGAAGTGGTAAAGATGTAAGGGACGAAGGTTTAAAAACACCCTTTTTGAGCACCTTTCGCTTTACGGGTTCCACAAGGCGCATTTTAAATACCCAGAAGCCAATTTTTTCTTTTGAAGGTCCTAACTCGCTTACGAAGAAGCCCAAAAAAAATAAAATTGAAATCAGACCTATTTTGCACACTACACGAATGCGCGAAGTTAGCCCTGACGACTACTGGTACGTTTCTCGTAACTATACATATTTTCTTGTTTTATTTTTATATATTTTTTCTTATATTTTTACACATAATAAAAATAATAATTTTATAAAATAAATAAACAATCATTGACTCTAAAATATTATTTTAAATTAAACTAACAGACAAGAATCAACACTCAAACACAACAAACATATTTAACTAACACTCAGATCAGTTTTTCCCTCAAATCTCACACTCTATGTAGTCTATCAGCTAATAAATAAAACTATAAAATAACAAATATTTTAAGTAAATAAAAATAACTGTTAGTAAATGAAACAATTCTTAAAGAAATAAAGAATAAATTTAGCTCACCTGAGAGGCTTACCATGGAAGAGCTCTGCCGTTCCCGCACCAGACTTCATGTGTGAATAGATGTTAGCATAGTTGGACTCCACATTGCCACTATCGCAGCTCTTTGGGGTTTGCAGATTGATAAGCGTGGGAGGCTGGTGACATTCATCCCTGTTTTTGTTGTAAAAGGAACGCGACTTATTGGTGTAGATGGGGGGAATCGACATCCCTTCCTCGGTGTCCCAGTTCCAGAAGGGCAGCGCAAAGGTGTCGTCGTTGATGAGAGATCCCAAAATACGCTCGTAGAAATAGATATACCAGCGATGGAAAGGCGGAAAGATCCACGACTTGTGAACCGAAAAGTAAACATCTCCCACCTTGTAGGCTCCATTGCAGTATGCGCAGTGCACTTTCCCTTGCTGGATAAAACTCCGCGGGTCTTCTGCGGGGAGATTCTTCATTGCCGTCAATGCCTTATCGTACTTTTCGATGAACTCGTCATCCAGCAAATGCGCTGCTCTACGGGTCCGCATGGGGAGGGACGTGGGAAATGTGAAGTCCACCGCAGTTGTTCCCTTGACGAATGGAGGACAGCACCCGCCCTCCGCCGATGCGTCTGTCGGAAGATCAGTGGGAGGGATGGTACAATCAGACAGATCAGGCGCCGGCCATGGTTTGGCGTTGGCCTTCCCGATCGTTAAAGCAGAAACGCCAAAAGTCGACGACGATAACAGCAGGCGCCGGCGGTCCATTTCCATGCCACCGTCTTCTCTATTCTCACAACGAACTCGGATTGATGGCAAATTCTTTCTGGAAGCACCGTGAGTTTTCCTCACTTTGCTTGGACATAACATCTGCTGCTTCAAATCTAATGGAAGGCATTGTTTTGTGTTGCGTGCATGTGAGAAAAGAAGTGCACTCTCCATCGCCTCAAACTCTCTTCAAACTTTCTTCCTCTTGTGAGCATCTTAAGGCCTTGCATCCTCTATATATAACTATTTTTCACCCCTGCTCATCGTGTCCTCACTAAATTACCTAATGGGCCTTAGCTCAAATTCCCAGGTCTGCAAGGTAAAAATTCAATGAGGGCGTGGACGGAAACGTGCTTAATGGTTCAGAGTTTATTGATCACAATAATTGTGTTGATATTTTGGGTTAAATTTTTTATGATAATTTTGCACTAATGCTGGTTTAATCGTTGAGTCTTTTCATTTGTGTTTAGGATTTGATCTCATCGTGGGTGTGTCTTTCTACCATTTTAATTATTTTTTTAATATAAAATAAAGTAATAATGTTTATCAAAAAATCTAATAAAGGGAGGTGTAGTATATTAGGGACTAAATTTTACAGTTGACTTTATCTTTAAATAGATGAAAAATATTCATTTGTAATTATTCAAAATGTCACTAGTTTTGAAGGTAAAGTTGAATGGTTTTGAATGAGTTCACTAGGGATTAAGTTTTAGACAGTGTAAGACCGCAATACCATATGGATTAAAGTTTAGAGAGTGTAAAACCACAATACCATAGGGATTAAGTTTTACATAGTGTAAGACCGCAATACCATAAGGGATGAAGCTAGGATTGTGCTTAGATGACTTTAGGAGAATGAATACCTCTCAATCCTTAATTCTTAGACTAAGACTAGTGCTTACATATTGAATAGGAAAACAATCTTATGAATTAACGAAAACAACTTTCCACAATCCATAGTGATGATTGCTTGATGGTTTCTGGATTTGATTCTTATCTTTGTGCTCTCATTTTCATCCTGATGATGGACCACAGAATGTGATCCAAAATGTTGATGTAAAAACTATTCACACAATCAAATCTAGAAACCGTCAAGCAATCTTATGAATGATATAAAATCCTCCATACAAAAATGAGTTACTTCAAATACTAAAACATACTTGAAACACAACAATATAATTTATTGTGAATAAAAATATAAATTAATTAAATATTTATATTAGAATAATTTTATATACATGTTGAGGGTTTGTCTAAAATCTCTTTCTTTTGAGTGATATAGTCATCCAATTTATGTTTTTAGGATAGTTTTAAGAAATTATAAATACTAAGTCATATTAAAAGTATTCATACACTCCATAAAGATGAGTTGATGTGTAGAAATATATTTTTTTATTAGAAATTTTTTAATTTATTTACGCCGAAGGTGTATCCTATATCAAAGGAACAAAGCTAAAAATTGCAATCAAAGGGTTAATATCATCTGCCTACCATTGCAATTATTTCAGCCGTTTGATTGATTGCATTTACTTTCCCGTCTCATTCAAGCCACCAAACATGTTACATCCCTAACTTTAACTATGTTTTACTTTTTACTTTTGAAGTAAATAGTAGATTCTTACGCATGACTGAATGATTTAATGTTAGGAAAAATCAATGTTTTCATGAGTTAGGTTTATTTGACTAAAATTGACATGTGTTCAAAAATTGTCAAGGTGTGATGATTTCATATAAGGATTATGAAATGATTAATAATACACTAATCTTGAGTTGGTGAATGCAAGTCGCATTCAAGGAATAGTTTTCGCCCTCTGAGAAAAGGAGGGAGAGCATCATCAGAGAGAAGGGAATAGATATAAGGAAAATGATAGTTTCAAGCCATCTTAAGTCTTGTGTAGGCACAAATTGGTCGAACCTACTTGAGTCGGGTGAGTGATACTCAACTCTCTTGGTCTAAGTTTACTTCTTGACTCGACAAGTTGTCGATGTCGTTTAATGTCTAGTGCATGTTGTTTAGCGTGTTTAGAAGCTTGTCGATAATAATCAATTAGTCAACCTTTGTGTTGATTTAATACTCTTAAGGGTTATTAACTCTCTTTTTAACATTGAGTTCATTTTTAGGGTGAATATGTCGAGAGATGACAAATAGATCAATGTCTTCCATCATGTAAGATTGTGTTACCAACTCTTAATTTCTAAATGATTTATCATTTATATATGCCAATCTTTAAGCGTTTATTATTGACGATCCTCTTTGTGACGTTGAATAAGATGGCATCTTTGTTATATTAATATTCGTGGGTAAATGCACGAAGTTGAGTCCACGAAACGTGGAAGTTTTTTGCCTTAGCCAAAAAAATGAAATCGGCATCAGAGAAACGGGATCCCGATTTAATAAACGGGATCCCGTTACGGTTCGGGATCTCGAGCCTAAGACCAAATGGGATCCCGCTTTTTAAAAATCGGGATCCCGTTTCCCATCGGACTCCGAACCAACGAGGGCGGAACGGGATCCCGATTTTTAATAAACGGGATCCCGATTTGTGAAATACGGGATCCCGATTTATACGAACGGGATCCCGAGTTATATAAATTGGGATCCCGTTTTATACTGTTATTTATTTTTTTAAAAAATAGCAGTTTTCATTTCTGCGGACGGGACCCCGAGTTGCCTGGCGACAGCGACATCAACACCAGCTACAGGTACGCCACTTCTTCACTTTTTTTAATTTGAATTGAAATTTTAAAAGAAATACGTTAATTTACATGCTTTTTTTTCAATTTATGTCATATTTTAATCATTTTTTTAATTGTTATATTATAATTCAATAGTTGTCAAATTAGATGAAAATTTGCAATAAAATTTAAACGTTTTTTTATAAAATTGAGAAAAAAAAACATTGAATTGTGTGTTAGAAACAAATTTTAACTTTTAAATCTTAAATTGATCGATTAAACCCAAAAAAAATTGATTTTAAAAACCCTAATTCAAACAAAACAAAAAAATTCGCATTTCAAAACCCTAGAGATCGAAATGATATAAAACATCGCATTTACAAATCCAAATCAACTTTTTGAAACCATAAATTCAAATCAAACGAAAAAAATTGAATTTGAAAACCCTAGTTCGAATTGAAACGAAAAAAATTCATTAAAAACCCTAATTGTTTAAAACTGAAACCCTAAATTGAATTGGAACAAAAAAAATTGTTAAAACCCTAAGTTTGTTATAACTTGATAAGTCTCGCAACCTTGAATAAATTTTCTTATTTTATTTATATTTTTGACCAAAAATGGTTGTCACTCACTAATAATAGACTTATCTACTCTCAAATGACATGCTAATATATAATTACACTTCTCCTTGATCAATTCTCCCTCATTGAGCTTCTAAGAATTCATAAATAACTACCCGTAAAAATAACATCTAATTTTGAATAAAATAATCAAGTCACTTCTATCTATATTTACTAGCTCATTAAATTCTTTCCATGCCTCCATATATTTAGGCCTAGCTTCATACAAATGTTTCAACTCTTCAAATCCAACTACCTCTATTATCATCTCTATTAACAAATTTTGTCTCCTACTTATTACATCAACTACCTTATTTGAATTTCCACTTCTATGCTATAGTGCAAAAGTATAACAACACTTATCATGCATTTGCTATGTACTATTGTTATGGTGATGTTCTATTTTTAACAATATGTTGATTGTGTTTTATTGAGTTTTGTCCATGGTAATTTTCTAGGTAGTATAAAAATTAAAAAAGTGCACTCATTTCATTTCGTATGTAACCCTCTAGATGGGTTAAGTGGATGAATAAGGGGAAGAGTAATCAAATTCTCATTCAATAGGGTTTGAAGCACATAAGCTAGAGTTCCACTCAATTTTGTAAATCTCCTAGTTGTTTGATGCTTAAAAGAAACAACATTAGAAGTAGTATGAATATGATTAGTGTTATTTTAGCTTCTTTCTTATGATTACCCTTTTTAACTTGGAAGGGTAAGAAGGTATATAATTTATATGTGAGGACACACATTTCAAACCATTAGAAATAAGTAATTTGTTTTTTTCATCTTTGACATGAGCACAAAAATTCATGAAAGAAGCATAATTGTAAAAAAAATCACTATCACATATATAGTGGATAGTAAACCCTTATAAAAAAATCCCTTGCAATTTGTAATTAGGAAGTTGATGTTTCATTTTAGCACAAAGTAATTTAAATCAAACATAGATAATCATCAATATGCTCATTAGATCCTTGGGAACACTCTAATAAATTTGAAACAATAGGTTTGAAGTCCATAATCTTGTGGAAATGGCCAAGCAATGTTGTAGCTCTAATTGATCAAAATAATGAATGGAGCCAAGAGGCAATGAGTAGAACCACTGAATAACATAGACACAGAGTGAGAAAATAAATTAGCCAAGGATAACTTCTACACTAGTGCATCTAGAGTAGAGGTGGGGATGGTGATAGTAGTAGTAGCATGGGTGACAATGGAATGACCATAAAGGCAATGAGAAATAAGAGGCAATGATACAACATAGACAAATTATAAACAACACTTTAAGGTGAGGAAGGTCAAACATTAACACAATTAGAGGAGGGGATAACACTAGGAGTAGAGCACTAGTAGGCACACAAGAAGGAATGGAACTAGTGGGATTAGAGATAAGTGGTTCACTTGTAGACGAAGAGGTGGAAATGGTACTAGAGGAACATAAGAGATGGGGGTCACACTAGAAGTGACAACAAGAGATGTAGGAATTATGAGAGGATCTACCTCAAGATGAGAGGATGAAGGGAAAATGAAAGAGCAAGATTGAGTGGGTTGCAATGAGAAGATGCACCTTGCAAAAAAGAAGAGGTGATCATAGTACCAATGTCATGAAGAATCTATGTATGTAAAGAGCTTTGAGCAACCAATTATAAACAAATGTAGATAATTATGTTGAAGAAGTGACATTAACAAGCTCTCCAACAAGTAATTTTTTACTAAAAAAAAGATTTTACTTATCCACATGTATATCATGATTATAATTAGATAACTCATTATAGTTAACCTTAATGAACCTTAATAAAAATCTCTTTATTGACAAAAATAATAAACGATTTAAAAATTTCATTACCTTATGCCATGTAATTGTTTCCTAGGATCTTGCAGCATGTAGATCCCCTTAAGCTATCCTATTACCTTAAACCCTAAACTCTAAAGTCTAAACCCTAAACCCTAAAGCCATCATTTTTTCTTTAAAGGCTCTTAATGAAATTTGGTTTCCTTCGGCAACTTCACCAAATTTTATTCATTTGAGCCATGCCATTTTCTCCTAGGACCTCACTAGACGTAAATCCCCTTAAGCCATCCTGTCACCCTAAATCGTAATTCAATTTTCTTAAGGGGTTGACAATATGACATTTCTTAAGGGGATTAAAGAAGTTCTTAAAATTTGGTGATCAAAGTTGCCCAAGGCCCAACCAAATTTAACAATAATAAGATCCTGCAAGATTATACAATATCAATTTAGTTAATTGTATTTTCATTCAAATAACATGTGCCTTAGACATATAAATGAGGCTTACATATAATTTTATCATTTGTATTCAATTATTTAAGGCCATTTATATTGAATGGTTTAACTTGGTATTTCCTAAACATGTATCTTACATCTTGAAATTACAAATATAATGCAGGTTCACTCATATCTTGAAGATCTCATGGATCCATTCAATAATATTCACAATCCACCTCCACGCCATCCATCTCCAACACCTTCACCTCCGCCTCCGCCCACTCCACCTCGTAACCCCCCACCTCCACCACCTAAAATCAATGAGCATGCTCGTTTGCAAGCACAAATCAATGCTTCTGCTAGAACCATCCAAGATCAAATCAACATTATTCAAAATGAAGAATGTGTCACACCTCCTGTGAGGATGTTTGCATCTGGGATGCAAACCCTTGTTGATGCTGTCAGGGCTATGGATGGGATCGTAGATGAGCATCGGCAATGGCTAGAGGAGAACTCCTAGTTTTGAAAAGGAAAGAAACTACGAAAATGAATATCTGTCTTGAAGGTATAATAGTTTATAAAATTAAACGTGATCTTAAATAGTTATGAATTATAAATTTGGTGAGCGATGGATATTTTATTAATGATGAATTTATAAATTTGGTTCCAAATGGATATTTTAGTGACATGAATTAATGATTTTGGTTCTATATGGATATTTTTAGTGACATGGATTTGTGAATTTGGTGGAATTTATGAACTTATAATGAATAGTATATAATAGTATATATTTTATGACTATCTACTAGATCATGATTTCTCCTGCTGAAAAATTGTGTGTGTTAAAGACATAAAATGAGATTTTGTGAATGTTTCAAGTTTATTATTTAGTATGTATGTGCATGTACTAAAAATTTGTATAATAGTTCTTAAATTTTGAAATTTGTAAATGTATGTATGTATAGTTTAGTTTAATAATTTGTACGCATGCAAATTATGCATCATATTTTTTATTTTAAATGTACATGTACATACATTTAATTTTTAATTTTGTATGGACATGCTCTTGAGTTGAACAATCAATGTATATATATGTGCATTTCAATTAAATATATGAGCTTAATATATATACATTGCTCATCCTATTTCAATTAAATATATGATCTTAATTTTTGTATGCGCATGGGTCCTATTTTGTATGATTTTAAATGCAGGTGCACATTATATCAAGCATATATCATGGATGATTTTAACATTGATGATATCATCAATCCCCCACCTGAGCCACAGCCAGATCCGCCTCCCTCCCCCCCTCGACCTCCCTCCCCACCTCCACCTCCACCTCCACCTCCACCTCCACCTTATATGCCACCTCCAGCACCTATGGCATCTGATGAGGCTCACTTGAGAGCACGTATAAATGATCAAGTTGCATCCTTACAGACACAAATCAATGCTATGCAGAGTCAAGCATTGATTGCACCACATGTGAGACGTTTTACATCTGTAATGCAAAGCGTTGTTGATTCCATTAGGATGATCGATTATGATCTTGATAGGCATCGACGAGAGAGAGAACAAATGAGACAATTTTATTCTGATGGTCTCTCTTATAAACAAATATTAGACCTTAAAATAACAAAAGACCATCTAGCCCCCTACTTTCTTGACCCCGTTACCCGACAACCCATTCCACCCAACAAATCTAGAATATCCATGAGGTGGTGCATACATCCGCAGATGATTGCACATTTTTGGGATCAATGGTATATGGTTTTTGATAGTCCCCCACATGCTAATTGGGAGTACCCATTGTATTTTTTGAGAAAACTGTATGTAGAGTTTGTTTGGGGGCAAAAGCCCAATTATTTTGATTTTAGATCATTTCAGGGTGTTGGGCGTGCCTAGCGGAGATTAGAGGCAGGGTTGATCTAGCGCCCGGGTATACACAACCCAACATTGTTGCTCCACAGTCCTCCATTCTACTGTACATCATCAAGCTCTAGTATCAGCATTAGGTTCACTGGCTACTCATGGAGACCTTGATCGGCCGCAGCTGCGATAGTGGTGGGAGCATAGAGCGATGATGATGATGGAGGAGTTTTGCATGGAGCTGGTCGTGCTACTCGAGAAGTGTAGGACCGTCCCCCATATATGTAATAGTTGTCATCAAGTGTGTTATGGACCTGATCAGGCTACACCTAGTTCAGGTGGACGGGGAGATTCTGGTGGTTCATCTGGTCGCATCAGTTCATTTGTAGAGTTCCTCATAGCAGAACATCACCCTGAGGACACTACGACATAGGTATAAATATGCATCTAGATGCTCTGAACTCATTTATAATATTTTTGGTTAATATATCAATTCTGTAATCAGTACTGGTGTACTTGGCAACCCTTATGGGGTATTTTGATTTCATTTTTTAAAATTATATATGAAATCATAAATTATTTAACTTGAGTTTTAAATTTATAATTGAATCACATATATATGTTTCAAATATTCATGTTGGTTTAGGTGACTCAATCGACATCCACGTCGATTCCTCCTGAGGGATTGTCAAGCACTCCTCCACTATCGAGCGACATAGATCATGGGCAGGTACATTCATATTGTAAATTTGTTTAAAGTTTACATTAGTATAGTTACAATTTTATGAGTTTTGAATTCACTAGATTTATGAAACGCATGCATGTACACTTATAAATATTATAAGCGTTAAATGTCTATGTACATGTATGTCTAGGTTGTCTACAATAAGAATGGGCATTGGGCAAACATTTGATGTTACTTGATTACTCATTAGGAGCCACTAATTTCGGAGTTGTTTACAAAACTTTTTAAAAAAATGTGCAAACTTGAATATATATGTATATATTAACCTAATTGAATTGTACATGCTTTAATTTTGATCTTGTAGGACTTTGTTGGTGCAACTTTCAGCCCTAACCCAGACATAGTTACACCACCAGGAGGACATGTAGAGCAGGCCTCAGATGAAATGGTAATTTTATTTTTTTATTATATTTAAAGTGAATTATAAATTTTAAATTGAATATATACATATTAATATGATATTTTCACATATTCTTTTTCTTTTATAGCATGAGACACATCATGTAGTTGAGCATGTACAGACAGGTCCTGGAGAAGAGCCTAGTGCACAACCTCAAAATACGGTATGTAATTAAAATATGATAAATTCTGAATTAAATTGAATAAAAAAATAATAATTGTAGAGTTGTACATCTAATTTTGAATTTCTTTGTCTTGTTTATGTAGACTGATTTAGAGAATTTAGAGGTTTCTTCAGGCTCACCAGAGCATCCAGATTTAGATATGGTGGTAATTTAATTTTATGATCGATTATAAATAAAATTGTCATTAAATTATTTTTTATTGTCTTACATCTAATTTCATCTTTCTCTTATGTACAGAGTGTTTCAGTCATCCACATAGTCCGCATGGTGTGAAGAGGTCTCTTGATTATAGAGACAGTACATGACCTACAAACATGTGATTTTATGTGTTTTATATTTCTTGTAACTTATCATGTACTCTGTTGGACTTTATTTCATGTGTGCTTAATATATTGGTTTCATACACTTAATATGTTACATAAATTATGGACTTTATTATTGTTTGAAATTTTAATTTACGCATGTACATTTATGCATTTTATGTTCATAGTGAAGACATTAATATAGGACATTAATGTGAAATTTACTGACTTGACTTCATAATTGTAGAATAATTTTAGGTTTAATCTTCTTTTCAATGAACAAGAAGATATTTTCCTTCTAATGTATTAATTTTAATTTTATGAGAGAAAATTTATGTGGATTTACCTACTTATTTAGTTCTATAAATTGAATTTTACCTCATTGTTGGTGCACTTGGAATTGCTCTAAACTCTTAAGCAAATAAAATTCTTTATAGTGAAAAAATCTAACAAGGTATTGATATAATTAGCTAATGTACATATTTATAAAATGACACCATTAGTTACTCACTAGTAATGGAAACAAGTGTTCCTACTAAAAATTAAGGAAAGAGGTAATCATTAGAAAAAATATAAATTATGATAACATAAGAATGTGTATATGTAAAACAATTGTAACCATTAGGTGATGAATACGTAGTGTACACACATGATAAATTTAAAAAATGATGAATATGGAGCTCAATCCAATGGAAAATTAATTTCATCATTATTTCCCCCATTTAGAATATCATGATTGTGTGTCGTGTATGAAAAGTGAATAAAAGTCTTGTCTCCATGTGTCAATAACAAGAAAAATAAATAGAATATCACATAAATTATGATAACATAAGAATGTGTACATGTAAAACAATTGTAACCATTAAGTGATGAATACGTAGTGTACACACATGATAAATTTTAAAAATGATGAATATGAAGCTCAATCCAAAGGAAAATTAATTTCATCATTGTTTCCCCCATTTAGAATATCATGATTGTGTGTTGTGTATGAAAAATGAATAAAAGTCTTGTCTCCATGTGTCAATAACAAGAAAAAAAAAAGAATATCACATAAACTATGTACATAAGAAATAGAAATATGACCCACCAAATTTTCTCTGTGAATTAAGGTTAGGGTTATAGGATAAAACTTTGGGTAAAGGTTAGGATTAGGAGACAACTAGAGTTAGGGTTAGGTTTCAATTAGGGTAAGATACAACAAGGCTTAGGGATAGGATTAATTTTAGGACAGGTAAGGGTTCATCTAACACTAATTTATAAGTTGTCAAAACAAATAATGACGTCTTAAGGGGGTGTCTAAAGGGGTCATAATAGAACGTCTTAAGGGGATGTCTTAAGGGTTAGAATATGTCTTAAGGGGATGTCTAAAGGGGTCATAATAGAATGTGTTAATTAAGGGGATGTCTTACGGGGTCTTAAGGGGATGTCTAAGGGGGTCATAATATAACATGTTAATTAAGGGATGTCTAAAAGGGTCATAATAGAATGTCTTAAGGGGATGTCTTAAGGGGTTATAATATGTCTTAAGGGGATGTCTAAAGGGGTCATAATAGAATGTGTTAATTAAGGGGATGTCTTAAGGGGTCTTAAGGGGATGTCTAAAGGGGTCATAATAGAATGTGTTAATTAAGGGGATGTCTTAAGGGTCTTAAGGGGATGTCTAAA
>VDFB02324846.1:0-42086 GCA_007258455.2 Sequoia sempervirens
ACATGGAAAGGAGAAAAGAGAATAAATGCTAAATGTATTATACTTTCAATTTGATCCCCATAAGGATCAAATTCTCTTAATTTCTTTTTTAAAGCATGGAATTCATTAGTAAGATGTCCCATTGTTCTATGATATGCATAATCATATGTATTTATACTCTTTCATTTCTTATCTTCTTGGTCACAAATGAGTGAAAATGTAATGTGTCATAGTTTGAGAAGTGTGTCTAAGACCCGTTTGGTCTTGGTTATAGGATGTATGAATGGTAATTTCTTGAGAGGACCATTGACTTTGGATTTCTTGGCTAGGGGAACAAATTTTTGATGTAAAGGCGGAGGCTCTTGGTGCCCTACTCATTTAGTGTCTTTAGATGGTGTTTGTTCCAAAAGGGAGTGGATATCATGTTCATTCAAGTTCTATCACATCCTTGTTTGCTTAAGATTCTAAATCCTTGACCATAACTATGTTCCAAGTTAATGGGTATGTTTGTAACTTTATTCTCATAAGATGGATGAGTATTAGGTGGTATGTATTCCTTATGGTTGTTACCAATAGGTTCTTCCATTCATGTTGGTTGAGTTATGCCTTGTGATTCAATTTTCATATGTAACAAAGTGAACGTTTCAAGTGGTGGTATGGTAGGATATGTTGGTATGGGAGAGTAGGTCATTGCATTGAGGGATAAAAGGCTACATTATTCTCAAGGTTACACAAGGAAATTTGTATGAATGCATGTAGGCTCTCATTAGGAGATAAAGTGTCATGAATTCCATTATCAAAATTAGGGTTATTTCCAAACACACAACTTGAAACATCAACTAAGGACTTCAAGGACATCCAAAATTTACCAAAATACCAAGCCATAATGATGTGAGATTTTGCAATGTGGTTTAGACTATTATGCAACAGGCAATTGGATAGCAGACAACAAAGTTAGACAAAGAATCCTAAGAGTATTTTGTCACAAAAAAATGAGTTGTAAATAGATAGTAGGAAAGAGGTTCCTAGGGGTGTCTAAGTCCTGGATAGGGGTTCTAAAATTTCAAATTTTGATTGTGTATTATACTTCTGAATTTATTTGTAAACAGTTGTAATATTGAGTAGTTTTCTAGAATTTTCGTACTTTATGCCAATGCAAGTATGTAACAATATGTGAACAAGAAATGATAATTTTGAATACAATTTTTTGATTTGAAATGCACAAATTGATTGATTTTAACATGCAAAGACCTGGAAATTGTTGGTGTGAATTAAAGTCTTGTACCTATTAATTTATCTCATTAGGTAATTAGGGGACTTATTCACATGTTAAGTTTACTTAAGATATAAGATTCTGTATACACCTAAAATCGGTCAAGACAATTAATTAATTAAATACTAGCTATTTAATTAATGAACTCCCTTTATTCATCTACTTATAAATAAATTCTTAATTTATTTATATAGTTCACACTTTTCTAAATTCTTCACCCTAAACCACATTCTTCTAAATTTAATTAAATAAACAAATGACTATAGTTTGTTTTTATTTAATTAAATATCTCCTCACTAAATTTTGAATAATTTCAAATTCAAAATTAGTCACATGTCTACAACACTTTTTGGCCATGTCATCAAATGTCACATGTAATTAAATATGACTAATAGTTAATTACATTATTTTCAACTAATTATCTTCAACAAACTTTTAACACATGGCTTATTCCTCACACACTTTATTCCTTCATGCATTTGGTATAAGTTGCCCCTTTGGTCATGGAACATCCTCCCTTGACTTCCATCTTCACCTTCATCCCCTCATGTTTGAACTGACCTGCCTATCACTTCACATCACAAGATGCCTCGAAAATCCTATAATACAAACCCTTGCCAAAATATCATTTATCAACCAAGCATCTTTTAGCAAGCTTTCATTTATGTAGGAATAATACTGGAGCAATTTGATATCTATAGTTGGAGACATTTTAGCATTTAGAGTTGTTTATCATTCTAACTTAGAATCATGTCTTAGTTATAGTTGCATTGTAGTTATTATCTTAGCTTTCATATAGCATTCTCATCATAACATTTAGCATCATAATCTTAGCTTAATCTTCATTTTATCACAACAACATTAATATCATAGCATCATGGATTTAATCACATAGTTTCATGTAGGACTCAGATTCTTGCATTCTACATAGCATCTCATTTATCAAGTTGTCATTTTAACAACCATAGTGCACATACAAAATCTGAGAGCCAATATGGTTTAATAAATCCTTGAGAATAGAGAACAATGAAATGTTTTTAGAGATTTGTTTGCTGCAAATAGAGTAGTTTTATGATTCAAATCTTTAATATAATACGTCTCATTGGTGTTTGTGTGTTTTACTATTGATTTACTAATTTCCCACAAATTCACACAGATTCTTTTTAGAAGTCTTAGTTGGCTTCTCTAGAACTTATCTTATCTAGCTTTTATGTTGATTCCTAGGTAGTTAGTTTATTAGTTATCTCATGTTATAGAATTAAGACACATGCCACAATAATTTTCAATCCTATTATTCACCTTGCCTATATAAGGAAGGTCATTATACACATGTAATATACTTCATACCTCATCATCCTTTTGATAGGTCTTAATATCAAGAAAGCTCATATTCTTGCATACTCTCTTGTATAAGGTTTTCATTGTTTTTGTAGGTGGTCTTGGGTATTGATTAAATGAAAGTTTGAAACCAAACAATGCACTTTACTTCACCGTTATTAACTATGTACAACTGCCTAAAAAGATGCAATTATGAATTCCAAATAAGAGATATGCAAGCATCATCAGAATGAACAGACAAAGACAAAAATTTATAAAAAAGTTTGTTGATTCAACTGTACAAGGACAGAGTTTCCCATGGGTGTTTGAGTCCTTGATAGGGGTTTTAATTTAACTCAAAGCTGAGTGTTTAAATTTATATTTAAGAATGTTGTTTCTATCTACAAATTGGTTTGATAGTGACTACTTTTCTAGAATTTTTCAATGTAACTCAAATGACAAATATTAAATGAGTCCTCGATAGAATAGGGGGATTCATACACCCATGGGTGTATGGGTCTTGGCCCTATTTTCCAGGACACAATATATCGAGGGAAAAATATTAATTGATTTCATTTGTTCAATGCTTGTAATTTCTTGAAAAGTGGTACAAATGGGCTATAGAATGCATAATTTAGGAAATTAAGGATTTAATTAGGCTCAATAATTTAAGGGGAGCAAAACATAGTTTGGAATTGTTAAGGGTTACAATTTATGATGGTAAAATTCCTTATGGTAAGAACATGATCATGGAATTAAAATCATTTTTTTTATATAGTTTTATGTGAAGGGCCACTAAGTTTATTTTGGGGATGGATATTAGATGGGATAGAGTTAACATTTCTTTTTCTAATCTAGAGAAAGTATGCAAATTCTATTTTATAGCATTTTGACTTTGTGGAGTGCAAACCAATAAGTGTTATTATTTATGTTAGAATAAAGTTATTAGTTGTACAGTTTTTGTATACACTTATTAAGATGGAGGATATGAATTGCATTCCTTATTCCAGTGTTCTTGGAAGCCCCATGTATGTTATAGTTTGCACTAGACTAGACAATGCCCAAGTAGTGGAATCCTTGAGTTATTTAATGGCTAATCTTAATAGGGATCACTATGTACAATAAAGAAGGTCTTCAAATAGCTACAAGGGACTTTAGAGTAATCTTTATGTTATCAGTGAGGAAAGGTCTTAAAGAACCTACAAAACTTAGTGGATAATTAGGGATATATGGATTCACTATGGGTAGGGGTTATTAATATAAGGAGATCTACCAATGGTTATGTTTAGTTGATTCAATAGTGCAATGAGTTGGATGAGTAAGTAGTAGGTTATGGTCACTTTATCCACTACAAAGATAGAGTATATGGTAGTTACTCATGCTTACAAGGAGGCTATTTGGATTTCAAGGCTATCTTTAAATGATTGGTTGGTTCACAAAGTACTTAGAGCTTACTATGCTGATTAGAGTGTTATAAGATTTGTAAGAAACTTAAATTTTCACACATGAACAAAGCATGTTGATGTTTAATGTCATTTCGTTCATGACAAGGTAAAGGATGGGAAGGTGATGTTTTGAAAGGCTAACACTTTGGTAAATGTTGTGTATACATTATGAAGTTAGTGAGCATAGAGAAGTTAATTTTTTACATTGAATCTATGGGCCTCACAACCCATGGAAAATAGTTTTTTTTTGTTAGTGTTCCCTTTTTCTCTTGTAAGGCATACAAAAAGTAATGAAACTAAGGAGAAAACACCAATTAAAATAAAAGGAGCAAACCAAGGCCAATAATAAATAAAAATATGAAAGGGAACATGTAATGAAACTTCACTGCATATGCTAAAATAATATAATGAATCTATAGGCTACTATATATTTGAAATAGCATATGCATGCTACATTATAGAAATAAATACAATAAATAAATCTACTTAGCTCTATGACTAAAGAATGAGTGAAACTAGGTATGGCACTAAAATATAGATGCCTTAGGGATAGGGATACAAGATAATAATTTATAGTTGACCTTAAAATATTAGAATCATATTTATATTATGAAGAGTTGAGTTTGAGGGCCAAGGTTAGGTCTATGCTCTTAGAAATATTGTACACTTACAAAATTGATCTAGAATAATGTATAGTCTAGATTTCTATTGCAACTGATTTAAATTACTTCCTCTACCTTTTCTAATATGTAGGGACTAGTTTTAAAAATAAATTTAAAGGGTTGACATTATGTTGCTAAGGGACATGTTCTTCTAGGTCAACACTTAGAAATGTGTGTAAAAGATCAAAGACTACAAATCTTAGCCATGCAAATGGTCCTATGATAGGTTCATTTTAGAGCACTAAATTGAAATGTTCATTTTTTTAATGTGAATGATGTGAAGTGAAAGCAATTGCATTTAAATACAAGGACAACAAAAGATTGCATAAAGTTATGTTTAGTTAGCCCTTGTTGAAAAATGAATGGGTGAGAACCAATGAAAATTTGAGTTCTATATTTTGTAACTTTAGAGATCAAGTCCACAACTGTGTGGTTGACCCTATGCCCATGAAAATCACTCAAGACGTAAAGTGGCTTAGATTAAGATAGAAAATATAAGTGTGGATAGGTGTAATTAATATTTGAACTACAATATATGCATGTATGAATAAGGCAGGGAATAAAATGATTTAGATTTAGATAAACAATAAATGTATAAGGATAAGTGTAATTAAAGTTTGAACTAGAAGAATTTATTAGAGTGTGTACATGTATAAATACGCTAGAGAATAAGTACATAGGAATGTGTATAAATGAATGAGTAAATAACATAAAGAGAAGACCTTGCTTTATACAAAATAATATCATTCATCAATTGCTCAAAATAAACACAAAATTAGATAAAAAAATATATAAATATTCAAGTTTCATTATTTCAATAATATAACTCCCTTACTATTAAATATTTAATATAAAAAGCTACTTTAAAAAAATTGGCCTATAAATTTTTCCCTTCAACATTAGAAGCATTAGTTTAATTCCTAGCACTCCTTAAAGAAAGTCCGTGGACCTTGGCTTGTTAAGAGAAACCATAGCTAGCCTTCAGATATAGACAATGTCTATGCAGCCATCAAAACGACCATTTGACCATATTTAGTAATTAATTAAAAATAAAGATACAATGTATTCTTTATTTTTAATTAATTAATAAATACGATCAAATGACTGTTTTGAGGGCTGCATAGACAATTCCTCAGATATACGTCAAATTTCCAAGCAGATGCTCACATAAAATCCACCTCATCAAGACTCTTCAAATTTCCTTCTAAACCATAGCAGTCCAGACCAAAGTCTAATATGGAACTTTGGTTACTCCCTACAATTGACAGTAACCAACATGTACTCTTCACAGGCATGGACATACAACTCTTCTCAGGGTAATTTAGATTAATTGATTTCAGAAACATTTTTTTCGTTAAATTATTTGTGGTCAATATGCACTCTTCACAGATATAAATATACAACTCTTTTCAGGATAATTTTGATTAAAAAATATATGCAACTGATTATTTGTTCAGATTTCTGTAACAATTTTTACATAACATTTCAGATCGTGATCCATCATCAAGATGAAAAGCAAAGAGCTCAAAGAAAAATCATTAATATACAATATGAATTGTGAAAACTTGATACCTTTAATATACAATTGATTTCAGAAACAACTTTTTTGATTAAATTATTTATTGCCAAACAGAACAAATGAGACATAAGATTTATGCTTTAATGGCAGGTCCCCATTAAACAGTTCAAATAGTGTACAACTGCATCCATGTATAAAACAAACATGTCCACACCCACCACTTTATTTAATGAGATCAGTACAGTCTGTCCTTAAAATACATCAAACGACCAGTCTAAACTGTCTTTCTGGTTCATTGATTTGATTTGGTTTTCAAATACAGTTCCCATATTCTATTTTGTTTGCCACCATCTTTGCTTTAATGTACGTGAGACTGAGATTCAGTGAATTGCAATGTATAAATTTTAGATGGTAACTTTTCCGTTTATGAATATGATTGAGAAAGATCGGAATCCTATGCACAAGATGTATATGGAGACAAAATGTAATCATTACCTTATTTCATTTTCACCAGATGCTTTGTGATAAGCAAGAAAAGACTTAAAGTTTGGAACATATGCCATGAGACCGTAAAATAATTTGTCAGCTGGCAACTTTGGAAGAACAAAGCTAAAAGCTCAAGCAAATAAGAAAATGACATAGTAAATTCGATAAGATGCCTTCTTTGAAACATAGTGCTCATTTCTTAAAAGATGGAAAGATCAATTGTCATTACATTTCTATTAAGATTAGGTTTATTCAGCTTATCAAGTGTTGTGCTTCATTATTCATTATAGAGCTCTTTAGACCATTCAATTTGTAATAGGTCGTGATTTAGTAGGGAAGTACTGATGTTTCATTGTTGTGGGTATTATTTAGATGCTATGAATGCTAAATGGATCATTCATGTTCATAAGACATGGATTGTTGCGAACCATTACTTGTGAAATATAGGTAGATGAAGATTAACTAAAATGTTATATAGTTAAATTTAAAAAAAAATCACATAATTTGATACACTATAAAAAACACCACCCACTCTTTCTAATTATATCAAACTCACTATAATAGTTGAAAGTATATATTATGTTGATGATATAAGGCTCACATTTGTGGTCCATGCTATTCTTTTTCCCATTGAATACATATTTAAAATGCTACATAAAGTACTTACAAAGAATACACATACTATTGAATATTCTTTGTTAAAATAAAGCAATATTATATTTGCATTTGCTATAGTAAGATCAAATATTGGATCTAAGCAAATTCACTAAATTTTATTTCAAATAAAAAACTTCTATAAATCAAAGGGCTTTATTAAACATCAAACAATTCAACAACCAAAGGTGATTTTTTCTAATAAAAAGAAGACAACTATTTATCACTTATGAGAATAGATGAAGTATAAAATTGGTATTGATTATTATTATTGTTTTACTTTTTAGTAGAGTGTGAAGGAAAATTTAAAAAGTATAATGCTAGTTTTGTAATGAAAAGAGGTTAGTAGGTATTCTAGGTCCATCAAAAAGAGGTAACCAAACAAAATAAAAATATTTCATATCAAGGTTGAACTATAGCTATATAAAGACATGCCATAAAATTATGTACATGTTACCACAATGGGGATTAAGAGGATAATCCTAAATTAGGAGAGAGATCCATGTAGATGACTAATTTACTTAGACTACATGGAATATGTTACATAGTAGCTAAATAGAAGATGAATCTAGAAAAAAATGACACTTGCATCATATAATTCATGATTTCCAAGCCCCTCCATATTCACAATATTTCTAAAGGTCATTGTGAAAAATGATAGAAAAGGCCACATCCAAATAGATGGAAGAGATATCCAAGGATCCACATTTTATCCTTACTTGAGTCTCAAATTACAATAAGTTTAAAAGATAATGAAACCACCAACCTTTGGTTAACCCTATCCATAGCCATAATTAATATTAAAAAAATATTAGAAAAATAGAGAATCAAATATAACTAAAAGGCCTCATTTGGATTCATGAACAAGTTGAGATTAACATGTCACCTATTATGCCAAAATGGTCCATTACGAAGGTGGAGTAGTACTAGAGGTCTTCACTCCTCAAAATTTATCGGTGGCATGGAAATATATAAACATAAATGAATGTGAAAATGAATATCTATAGAGTGTATGTTTTTGGATTAAATTATGTATTCTTTTTTTTATCGACATTTCAAATCACACTCAGTGATCCATCATTAAGAAGAGGACATTGACGATGAATCATCGAGTTTGATTCAAAACTTCAATTCAAAAAAGCATACATAGTTTAATTCAAAAACACACATTCTATTCTTCATGAACTATGGAAAAATTATTCCTACTAATTAGTATCTAACCATTAAGGTCATGCCAATTGGGAACAAGTAGGAGAGAGCTTAGTTGATAGATGAATTATATTGCAAGGCATGTTACCCTAGTGATTAAGAAAGTACCAAATGTGTCAAAACTCTAAAACCACCTTCTTTTCCTATGCCAAAAGTCTTTGAGAAGTTGCTAAAGTAAGAAAATGAAATCTCTAATAATCCCCAAATCTTGTGAAATAAAAAAATTACTCAAAATATCGTGTTTATATATTTTCTAGAGTTAAGGAAAAGAATAATATCTAAATAGGCTCCATTAAAGTGTAATAGGATAAAATTTTAAATCTTTGCCACACTTCAAGATAACTTACCAACATAAATGAATTTAAGCATTTCTAACTAAAAGCTAATTTCAGTCAATCATGTGCTCTAACTAGATTCACTCTAGCTAAATTAGATCTAGGCCATAAACTTTCCAACTAGAAGTGTCTGATAAATAAATAAATAAATATATATATATATATAACCCAAACTTGCTACCAAAAAACTTAAGGGTATCGAGGGAGTTGCCCAAACCAGTGTGGCGGTGAGCCTGTGTGACCTCAAGTCTACCCTTGCTAAGACTTCCAGTAAGCTTGCCCCAAAAAATAAAGGTAAGGAGGAGAAGGAGTCTCCAAATAAAGGGAAAAATGTTGTGAGCAAGGACTCGTTGGGTGATACAGTGGTGGCAGAGACTGTGGTAATTGGATGTGATGCCATCATTCGGCGCTCTGGCAGGTTGGCAAATAACAGGAAAAAAGTGCAGGTTGGGGATTTGGACATTGAAGAGGAGCTATCAGACAACAAAGATAACATAGTTGGAGAGGTGTTAGAAGATGAGGAAGGTGAGAAAGCCAAAAGTCCCTCATCCATTCTTGACAAGGGTAAAGCTCAAAAGGAGGTTTCAGCCTCACTCGTCGGAACCATTGGATATTGAGTAGAATGATCTTGACTACACTATGGGTGGAGGGGAGGAGCTCGGTGTGCTGAAAGAAAGAATGGGAAAAATGGACGAAAAATTCAATGGTTTGACCCGTTTCACGGTCAAATTAGTTCACTGTGTCACTAGTACCCTGTCGGCTATCATGAAGAATGAGATGGAGATGAAGAAGGCTAAAGACCACCAAGAGTGGATTGGTGATGATTTGGTTCAGTTTTTGTCTAAGAATTAGGAGAATACCAACTAGTTTGTTGTTGGTTTGCTGTTGGTCTGAGCACTGTTAGTCCATGTCTGTTTTTGGTTAGGTGTTTTGTTTTGTTGCTTTTTTGATCATGGACTCTATTGGCCCTTGTGGCTCTCTATGAAGGGTACAACACCCTGAAAATGCTGCTTATCTTATCAAAAACATCACTTTGAGAATAATTTACAAAAAATAATTACTCAAAAAATTTAATGTTTTCACAAATCTTACTAATATATATAATATTTTTTTTATTATAAAATGCACTTTTCTAAATCTACAAGTGTAGTTTTCAAAAATATAGTGCATGTTATTGTTTTAATTAGTGTTTATATACATACATACATATGTATCCATAATTAGGTCATTAACACCAAATATAAGGTTAATTATCTTCTTAAGAAAAATACTAACATTTATTAAATAAAGTAATAATGTATATATGATGTATTAGATGAGAGATTCCATTTCAAGACAATATAATTTTTCTATTTTGGATAAATAGTGGACAAAAAATGTGTCATGTCAAAGTAGTTACATAAATGTTGCATTTCACTTAACATCACATTTTTGCATTTTAACAGCAAATTAATTATAGTTTCATTTTTCAAAATAATACACTATTTTTTTAAACAAACATAAATACACATAAAATATATATTTAATTAGTTTATATCATTTCAAAATTCAAAGAACATATGTCACTTTCTTGTTATTCAAGTTAAAAAAATATTTTAATGTTGGACATTTCCTTTTATAATAGTAGCACACAAATTTTGATTTTTACCTGGTATATATCAGGTAATTATTAGAATCCTTTGAAAAGAGTAATAATAAATATAATAGAATCACAATGAAAGGGATAATAGAGACAATGAATCTAGTTCTTAGAATGTTCCACATAAGGTGATGTCCAAAATAAATGCTTGAATGTATTTAGAAAACCATAGGCCAAAATAAATGCTTGAATGTCTTTAGAAGGGTTGAGGGTATGTGCACTGAATTGGGGGACAAAAAAGCAGCCACATTAGTGATTTTATCCATAATATGATTGCATTATAGAAAATTAGAAATAAAATGATTGTGTTATGACTTGGTAAATACAAAGACATAATGTGATCATGTTTTATGCTCTATAAAATGTAATCATATTTTATAGAACATAAAATTCCATTGCATTTTGTAGAACATAAAACGTGATCAAATTTTATGTTCTATAGAATATGATAATATTTTGTAAAATTAAAAAATATGTATTTATTATTCATAGTCGTGGTTGGGGAAGCAGGAGAACGAATTTTGGAAGAAAACCCAATTGTATTTTTTAAAATTCAACCCTATCCCAAGATTTTGAGCAATTCAATATCAAAGATGAAAGGATTGAGGGAAAATTTCATACTTTTAATTAAAATCATGTTTGTATTTTAGATTTTTGACTATTTTGGAATACATAATTTCTTATATTTTTTAATACTATCTCCTAAAATGTTTAATATTGAATATAATATAGCTGAAGAAACATCTAAACATAGAATTACATCACTCCAATCTCCTCCTACACTTTTGATAAACACAAGGGAAAGACAAGAAAAAATATTAGGGAATTTAAAGAAAAATAAAATTCAAATACTAGAATTAGTTTCTAAAGGCATCCATAGGAAACCTATACCATCCATCACTTGCTTCATCATTATAAGCAATGATGAAATAGGTTAACTTGGCCATGAGTCAAATTGATCAATGAGAAATTCATATAGATTCATGTCACCAATATTATGTGACAATGTTATCTTGCAATGAACTGAAGGAAACAGATATAAAATATCCTAAATTTCTAATCTTTTTATTAATCCCAAAACCAATGAACCCCTTCTAGTGATTTCAAAGAGGTTTCAAATTTATTGGTGTAATCATATTAATATAAAAAATAATTTTTGGGATACATGGTGGATGGTGTTTGACCAAACTCCATGTAATAAACAAGTTGTTACTGTTTTTTGATAATTTTTACTGTGATTTTATTCTTTATGAAAATTTTAATTATTTTGAAATGAGGGAGTTTCATGGTAGAGGTGGAGGCTCTACCCCAAATAGACTAAAAGATCATAAAATAGTTAGCCTTCAACACAAACCACTAGCCATAAAATCTATACATCATATAATAGTACCATCAACCATCAAGGATATTATAGACACCTAAGAAATGCTATATTCACCTTCACCATTATGTTAATCAAGTACAAATTTTCATCTTATCATCATCTAATCATCTATTCATTACCCAGGTTCTCTTATTGTCCATTCATCATGGTATCACCTAATACTCCCAACACCTAATAATTTAATTAAATATCCTAAGTTATTTAATTAAATTTGACTAATATTATTCATCCATTTAGTAAATTAATTATTCATAAATATCCACATATTTATTCATTCAATTCTTTATTTATTTATCCATATGTTATCCATTAATAAATTAATTTAATATTAAATTTCACCTCATGTGCACCAATAATTCAATTAACTAATTATTAAATTGATTGATTCCATCTCTTGTAGTTGACAATATAGTCTAATTAGTTCACTTAGACTAGTCCCATTTCAAATCATGAACCAAGCATTTAATTTTACATCAAAATTTTGTTAGTTTTTCATTTTAGAAACATAATATTGTAATGTCATAAATTGTCACCCTTGACAATTTCACACTATATTGACACCCTATTTTTCCTATAATAGTAATTATATTAATAATTTGTTCACTTTAGGGCCATACTAGAAAAATAAATTAGAATCCCCGATATCTTGAGAAATTTGAGCCAAAAACACTTGAACAAGGGCAAGGGCACCCTTGTCCTAAAGAAGGTGACCTATTTCAATAAATATTATTTTAAGTGTCAACTTTGAGTATTGTAAAATGACCTCAAGTCAGCCTATATCCAAAAATATTAATTGGGATGCATATATAAACAAGTTTCCCTCTCATTAAATATTAAGAATTATGAGAAAGGTGCTATTATGATCAATCATGCACTATTATGCTCTTATTATGAAGATGTATCTGAGTTATCCTCTACATGATAGCTACAACAATCTATTGTGTTATATGGACTAACCTCTTTTATGTCTTTAAAGTAATTCAATCATCCATCAATCAATTTTGTGTGGCAACTTATGATGTGAACATCACTTACATAGGGGTTTCATACCTAAGATAACATTATCAATTATTATTTGTTTTACAGTCATTTATTGTTTATTTTGCCTCTACCCAACCTAGGGTAAGCACTCTTTATCAATCATCATTTGTTTTTGTGGAGGTGGAAACACCAAACATTGGGTTTGACTTAGGAAAGCCCTTACAAAACACAACTTTTCCCTCTCTTTCCATGTGTGCATGTTAGATTCAAAAGTTTCGTTAACAATAAGTTACTAAAAAGTGTAGAGCAGACCTGCACCCTGAAGATTAGACTCCAATCATTCAAAAATCCTCATTTTGGTCAAGGAAACATTTTCCCTTCCCCCTCAAATTTATGCTCCACTTTTATGTGAAGGTTCCTCTCTGTCATCATTTTATGGATCTGTGTCTATTCCATCAATTTTTTGTTTTTGTTTATGGGAATAGTTCTTGTTTTTAGATTAGATTTTTATAATAAATTAGGTCAAAAAATTCACATTAAATTAATCAATTTTCTTGGAAAAAAAGGACCTAAAAATTGTTGGAAACTTGTGTTGTCATTGATGTCAATAAAGTATATTGTTGCATTGATGTCAACTCCTGAGGAAGTAAGTGTGTTGGTTGCATTATGTTGTCATTAATATTGTCATTGGTGCCAACCTCTAATGTAGCAATGATGAGTAAGTGCTTGTGGATATCAACCTCTTGTGTGGTTGAGATAGTGAGAAGGTGTTTTAGATGTTGATTTGGTGTTTGTGGTGCTTTTTTTTCAAGGGATTTTGAGAAAATTTGAATGAAATCTAGAGTTTAGTGTGGCAGAGTGGTGTTCTAGTCTTTGTTCCACATTTCTTCTGTATTGAAACTATGCATGTGCAATTAAAATATGTTGATCAAAGGTGTTCAAAGATGTTATATCCAAAGTCTCAGGTTCTGAATCATATGGTAGAAGAAGTTATGTTCTTCAGTGTGTGAACTATGAAGTAGTGTTATTTGGGAGAAATGAGATTGCTCTGCATTTCTTTGTAATAAAGTTTTTGGTTTTTCGGATTTGGGAACATGCTTATATCATCTGTATCTACCTTCCCTCAAAGTTTTAGGTGTTAATTCATTCTACAAGGTTGATTGGTATGTTGGATGTTTGTGCCAGTGTGTTTGGTCGTATAGGATGGAGATGTTCTTAAGTTTCAGGTGGTTGAAGTAGTAGTGGTGAATATTTTGATATTGTGGAATATTTTGAGATTTTGTATGAATGTTGTGGAGTGTTTCTATGTGGTCCACGAGTCATCTTTGAATTTTTTGAAGCATGTACTTAAATGTTTAAGGGTGTTAATATAAATTCAACTAGCCTGACATGTTAGCACTAATTAAGGAAGTTGTGTGTTGCATGTGGAGGCTTTGCAAAGCATGTCAGTGTGGATTTAGGTCCTAGACAATGGTTTGTGTGGTCTGCCTTTATCTCTTCCCACCATAGAGATGTTTTGGTGTTGACCTATTTTGAAATTATATGTTTAAGGTGTATAGCCGACCTTGAAGAATATTTTTAAGGTTGCGAATGGTATAAAGGAAAGGTAATTTTTTGGAGAAGTGTGTGTGAGTGTGAAAATGTGGTGAGATGTGAATTTAATCAGATGCAAAGATCCAAGTGCGAGCTTAATTCCTATGACTACCTAAAGTAGTGAGCAGAAGGTTTCTACATTCTAGTGTATGAAGGTTGCAGATGGTGTGGAGTTATAGTAGTGGATCTTTTTGTTGCTCTGAGATGGATTTCTCATTGTAACAATCTTCTTTCTTCTTTCTAATCTACAACGAGCCATTCTTTCTTTTAGGCAGTGAGTCCTTCAATAGTGATCCTATTGCATTTTGTGTTGTAATTACTTTATATTGTGAGCTAATACTCATCCTGGTTTTTACCTTCTTTGGTTGTCCATGTAAATATGGTGTTCTCATGTGGTTTTCCCCTTCTTTGTTTTCACCTTCAATTCTCTCTAGATCAAGGGCAACTTTGACTTCTCCATCTTTATCGAGAATACAATCTTCTTTTATGGTTCCTACAGTTGGAATCTCTTTCAGAGGAGTAGGAGGTTTTCTATTAGTCGTGTGTTCAACCTCCAAGATCTTCTTCAAGCGGTTAAGCTCTTTCTAAGGAACCAAGCTCTGATACTAATTGTTGAACACCTGAAATACTGAGGGGGGGGGAATCAATATTTTATTAAACCATTCAAACATTTAAACATCCAATCCACTTAGCATATTCAACTGTAGTAAAGAAAGCAAGCATGAAACATCACATAAGAAATGAACACTAGGATTTTTATGTGGAAAACCCAAAATGGGAAAAACCACGGCGAGGATTAGATCACAATATATTATAACCAGTTATAGTATATTTATAGAAGTGCTCATTGCAAGTGGACTCACTGTCTACAAAGAAAAATATAAAAGAGAGATTGTGGCTAAAAACCTAGATTGAACTATTACAATTACATCTATCATGTGCATGAAATATAGTTCCAATGAAACTCAATAAAATGACTTTACACACTACATTTGATTTAGATCTAACATTTTTCTTTTCTTTGTATTCACATCACTCTAATCTGCTACTCAACATTCAAAACTTAAATTTACACTACTTTGATAATATTTGCATTACATATATATAGAAAATTTGCAACGTTTGTTACTTTCTTCAAAACACTGAAAAAGATCTAACTTATATATTTGCTTCAAGAATAACATCAATTAGGTTGGCCTAATTAGATGTAACATTCTAAACATAACTTGTTGGCTTCAACTCTTTCCATACATGCCTTACACCACAATTTAAATCTCAAAATAACCTAAAATACGTCAACATGGACCTATAAGGGATCCCACATAAGATCATGTAACACTTATTTAACCTTCACATACCTTCAAAATTATTAGGTCAACACCGCATAGGACCTAATACCAAAATTCTTTAAGTGTGTATCCATGATCAAACACGTGGACCTCAAAATTCAATGCTAATTGGAATTCACACACTAATGCCATCTGTCAACATATCCTCAAAAGTGCAAAGCCAAAACCTTGTCCACAGATAAGTGCAAACTCTCCTACTCAAATGCTTTGTATAGAAAATGACTGTAAACTGCTAGATCAAACTTTTGTTACTTATATATTTCAAACCAAAAGCCAAAACATGATGAAATTATGGAATCAAATACTTCTAACAACCAAAAAAATAATGTTAGAAGCATAGAGTGAAATCTTCATTGGTGGACTGGTGCAGACACAAAAGCAAGATGCTTTGTTACTTAGAATTAACAGAGTTGATACTTAGTCAATTTTACATCATAACTTATTTCACCAGATCAAACCATCTTGCAAAAATGTCTTCCACAAAAACTCCAAAACCTATTAGAACCAACCAAAATGATTTGCAATGATCTACACCACAACAAGATACAATGTTGACATCAATGACAACACTACAAAACATCGTTATATACCTTGTGCTTATTTATCATGCTCATGTTGCCAACAACAATATCAATTCAAAATTCTTCCAACACTAACTCATATAATGTAGAAGATGGAGTTTAGTAGACAGTGACCTACCCAAATTCTGCTTCTAAATATCTTAGATCCCTTCTACTGCATATCTAGGGGTCTTAGATTGGGTTGAAAAGATGCACACCTTGAAACATGTGAATCTACAACACACCTAGGACACGAGAGAAATATCCCAAATATCAAGAAATGAAACAAGGATGTTCACATCAAGCTCACCAAAAATGTAGAGTAGGGGGATTTGTCACCCTCGAGGCTCCAAGTAATGGGAGATCCCCAAGGAATGACCTTCCCTAAACTACCTTAGATTGTTTGATGAGTTGAGAGAGAGGCTGAAAAGGAAGGGCAAATAGCATACTATTTTCCTTCTACTAAAGATAGGTGTGTTTAGAACCAGGTGAGCTAGCCACTAAAGGTTTCAGATTATAGACCAAACAACTCACTATCTGAGGATGGTAGCATGAGAACTAGACTCCAGTGCATCACGTTGACATTCCAGGTATGCTTTGGCATCCTGTATGGACAGAGGTTTGATAAACAACTAGGAAACAGAGAGGGCCTACTTACTACTCGACTGTTAAGGTTTTATAATTTGACAAAGAGAATGTGGGAAACAAAAAGTACAATAGAAGAATACTGAAAAGCTATTCTAGTATGAAAATGACAAAGAAATAGTAGGAAAAGACACCTTTTCACTCACGATTTAGTGCTCCAGTTGGATTCAAGTGAATGAACTTGTACCTACACACAAAAGAATAGGAAAATGTTGGGGCTGTGTTTTGAGGTCAACCTTAGTCAGACCCTTGTTTTGGTGTTCCCACATCCATGAACATCCAGATAGGCAATGAGATAGAGAAATCGACAAAGAAAAGAATAAAAGAGACACTATAAAATAGAGTACAAAGACAACTTGAATGCTACTCTATAAGACACAATGATGCAAGTAAATAAAAATAACGATATCGCCTTCCTTCTACTAGCACTAAAGGTCAAGAGGATAAGATGAAGAGAGGCTACACCTTGCCAAGAGGATGGAGCTTCCCATACCTACAAAATTATGGCATTGTAGCAAGAGAACACGTTGTAGAAGCCAAGTAGAGACCTTGTAGCAGTGAGAATGATCAAGAAGAGAGTGAGAATATGCTTGAGAGAGCAAAATAATGACATTAAGGGATGGAATAATGTGTTTGAATTGCTAAAATGGAGGTAAGAAGCCAATTTTTTTCAATCAAGGGTCAACAAAAGATGTTAATTTAGTAGCCAACTAGAAACATAACACTCCTATAGATTTCAAGGGTAGGAATCTTGTCAGGATGCTAGCACGACGCATAGACGTGTGCATGATGCGCGTGCATCCTTGATGAATATTCATCCTCCAATGTAAAAAGACGAGGCTAATTGGAAGAAATAAGTTGATGGCGGTGGGGTTTGCATTATCAGACTTATAATTTCTAAGGTAAGGGTAAATCTAGGGTGCAAATTTACGCCATTATAGATGGTAGATGAAAAGATCATAGAGGTTGATTTTGGCATCTATGCGAGGCTGTGTGGAGATAGACTATTTTGAGAGCTTCCCAAATGAGGTTGAAATCATCACAAAATCAGGAATTTGGAGGCAAAAGGTGGAGAAGGACATTTAGATATAGTGGTGCCAAGACTATCAAACCCACAATCATCTAAAAGATGAGTGTCCAATGAACAAAGGAAAGGATGATTTGGTAGAGTTAGTGCTTCAATGTCGAGAGGTAGGCTAACAAAGGAAGTTGGCATGGGTGGTGGTTTAGGAAAAGATGAAACTACAATTGGGGAAGGCATAGAAATAAGCCTCCAAGGGGAGAAAATAGGCCTAGCTTTGGAGGGGAATGCTAATTCCCAAGAAGAGGCAAGGCAAGATTGCCAAACAATGGAGGTCTCAATTCATGCAAAGGTTGAGGAAAATACTATAGAAGAGGAGAAGCATGGTCTTTTGGCAACACTCCCAACTAAAGAGGAGGGCGAGATAGTGAGTGATGAAAATGAAATGATATAAATGAAGGAGAGATCACTAGAACATTCTAAGATGAAAGCAAAAAAATAAAAAATAGAGGAGAAAAGCAACAAAGGATGAAAATCAACTAAAGAAAAATTAGAAATCGTAAGGAATGCGAATGGTCAAATAAAATTTAGATCAAGGAAGGGTGCTACCCTTATCAAGGAGCCAAGAAAATCCTAACTTGGAATGTTAGGGGATTGAATGCACCTAACAAAAGGTGCATGCTCAGGTGTCAAATTGAACTGATAAAATAAAATGTTCTACTACTACAAGAATCAAAGTTGATAGAGTAAGAATCAAGTAAGCTCCAAGGAAGCTGGAGGAATTGGAAAGGGGCCTTTGTCCTAGCAGTGGGGGCTTAGGGGTCTAGATGTTATGTAGGACCCCTATAGATGCATTGTGGAAATACTCCAAGCAAGCATAGTATGGTAGTTGTGCAAACTATGTTATCTTTCAGAAAATGTTAACCTATTTATTATCAATGTTTATGGTCTTGTGGGGGCAATCCAAAGGAAATAAGTTTGGTCCCAATTATCAACCATTTTACAATAGTTGCTAGATGAATGTGTAATTTAGGAGGGGAATTTAATGTGATCCTAATCCATGAGGAGAAAGTCGAGAGTATACCCAAAAGTGAGAGATACCTCAGTGATTTTTAGGAGCTAGTTGACAACTTCTCTCTAAGGGATGTAAACAAAAAAAAATGACACCTTCACTTGGTAAAACATAAGAAGGGATAACCATTTCATTATGGAAAGGCTTGATAGGTTCCTGTTAGGAGGTGAATGGTTGAATTTGAACCTATTGGCCAAAGCTTCAATCCTAAATCTTTGCGGTTCTGATCACTCCATGGTCCAACTCTTTCTCACCCCAAACAATAGACCTTTATGTAGCCCATCCAAGTTTGAGAAAATTTGGCTAAGAGATGGGGAACTTGAAGCCATGATCACAGATTGGTGGAGGAAGGCACCCATTACATATGGTTCAAATTCATTCAAAGTATTTAGGAAGCTCATACACTTAAGGGAAAAATTGAAGGAGTGGAATAAGAACCATTTCAAGAATATTTTGGAAGAGAAGGTATCTATAGAGGCAAAACTTGATTCCCTAAATGAAAAAATAATCAAGGAAGGGATGTACTAGGATTCCTATATAAAAGAAAAGGAGTTGAAATCCAAATATGTTAAAGTTATTCGAAGGGAGGAAATGTATTGGCGTAAAAAGTAAAGGGATAATTGGCTAGGGGAGGGTGATAGGAACATGAAGTTCTTCCATGTAGTAACAAAAGAATATGATGATACTATATGTGAAGGTTGGAAAGAAATTGGGAATGAGGTGGCAAACATTTTCAATCAGCTCTTGAATAGAAAAAGGGAGGTGAACAAAAGGGATCAAGATGAACTCATTAACCTCATCCCAAACATAATTTTGGAAGCATAGAGCAACAATATGTATAAAATGATCACTAAATAAGAAGTCAATTAATTCATCTTTCAACTGGATGTTGACAAATCCTTGGGCTTGGATGGATTCACCGCATGCTTTTTTCAAAGCTTCTACCACATAGTAGGAGTGGATGTGAGCCAAACCATCGTGGATACAAGGAAGAATTAAATCATACTTAGGGACTAGAATAAAACCTTCCTCACCCTTTTCCACAAGAAGAAGCAAGTCTCGAGTATGGATGATCATAGACCAATCTCCCTATGTAATGTCATTTACAAGATAGCAGCCAAAATAGTACCAAATAGGTTGAAAACTCTCTCCCCATGTTGATATCTAAGGAGGAAAGCGGCTTCACCCCAGGTATATCCATATTTGAAGGAATTATTATAACTCAAAAGCAATCCACTCTATAAGGTAATTATAAAGGGAGAGAATGATTGTCAAGTTGGATATTTAGAAAGCATATGATTAGGTTCAAACATAGAGTTTTTGATCAAAATATTGTAAATGGTTGGCTTTAGCAAGGAGTGGTGTGAATGGATCCATAGTTGCATAAGCACCCCTCACTTCTCAATTTTGGTAAATGGAAGTCCACACGGCTTCTTTACATTATCCAATGGATTAAAACAAGGGGATCCAATGTCCCCCTTCCTCTTTATCATTATGGTTGAATCTCTAGGATGCCTTATTCAAAGAGTGAGGGAGTGAATAGATTGGAAGGTTTTAAATATCTCCAAATGTGGAGGTAGTAACGAATTTATAATTTATTGACGACACCTTTCTATTTGGAAAATCTAAGCTAGGGGAAGCAAGGGTAATGAGGACATTGAAAAATTATTGCGGAGCATCAACCCAATGTGTTAATTGACATAAGTCTTATGTATTCTTATTCAATACAACCTTGTGGAAGCAAAGAGAGATTGCCACAATACTAGTCATAAAGCTTAGAAAACTTCCTAGTAAATACTTAGGAGTTCCACTATTTGCGGGTGCAAACAAGATTAATCTATGAGAATAAGTACCTCTACAGGAAAGGGAAATGGATTACCTCTACAGGAAAAATAGACTCAAATCATGGAAAGGGAAATGGACTACCTCTACAGGAAAAATAACAATGCTCAAATTAGTGATAGGGGCGCTTCTAACATACATTCAATATGAAGCCTTAAAATGCCAATAAGTACCCAAGAGAAGTTAGAGAAAAGGGTGAGAAATTTTTTCTTCAATGTCTCAAAGGACAACAATAAGTTTCTACTCATTGCATGGGAGAAAATATACCTACCAAAGTTAGAAGGCGGTGTGGGGTTGAGACAATGGTCATGCCTTAATCAAGAGTTGGGGGGAAATTTATTCTAGAGCATGGTCAACAACCTGCAAGAAGAATGGTTAAGGATTTTACAATAAATATTTGGGCTTGGAAGAGAGTGAGCATATATTGACAATGCATAATCCAACAAGGGGCTCAACCATATGGAACTTCATTGTGGATTGTAGAGAGGTGATAAGAAAACATTTCACTTGGTATGTCAAGAGTGAAAAGAAAGCCAAATTTTTGGAAGAATCTTGGGAAGGGGGCCCAATTCTGGAAAACATCCTACAACTTTATTTCAACAAAGAAAACCTGAGCACTAGGTGGGGTATCCATGTGTGGGACTACATGAAATATAGAGTGAATAACAAAAAAAAAAAAAAAGGAAGTGGAGGTCCCTAAAAGGATATGGATTTGATAGAATTCAAGTGCAAATGTTGGAAGAAGAATTGTAGAAGGGTAGCATAAACATTGACAGGGAAAAATCAAGTGGAATGCAGTAAAAATAGGAAACTATAGTGTTAAGCTAGGTTATAATTCCATCATAAATCCAAGTATTAAGGAAGAATGGCCAAACACTCTCTTTTGGAAATAATTTTTTCTACCGAAGATGGAGGATTTTGTTTGGATTGCTATTCAAAAGAGAATCCTCAAGGGAGACTGATTGAAAAAAGTCGACATTGTTTGCCCAAGTAGATGTGTAATGTGTAAACAAAGCGAGGAAACAATGAATCATTTTATGCTAAACTACCCTTTTACAAAGGAGTGTTGAGATTTTCTATCGAGAAAATTGAATTTGTAGAGCCTGTTACCAAACAACATAGCCGTTTTGTTTAGTTCATGGCCAACAATAAGCAAGACCTTAGTGTATTCCAATATTTGGATCACCTCCCCATATTTGATGATTTTGGAGGTCTAGAAAGAGCACAACCATCACATATTTTGATGCAAAAAAAAACCAATGCCAAATAACATACTAAAAAATTCACAAAGGTTAAACAGAGAGAAACCATTTATTTCAAATCTGAAAAATTCTTTCTTTCACATTGAAACAATTAAAAATTTATTCAATACAATTTAAGAATAAAATCTTCACAATAAATGGACTTTCTTGGCTCTTCTTGTAGCTTCTCTTCATTGCCCCAAATCTCTCTTTGTTGTTGTTCAAACCTTCCTACAACTCCTTCAAAATCTCTTCACCTTTCACACACTGGTGCCTTGTCTTTCCTTCACTAGTGTTGCTTAGGCTTGCAACAAAAACTCCAATGAATACCTCTATAGAGGCATCTCTTCTCCTTCCCATTCCTCCCAAACTCCTTCCTACATTTTTCTTCAAAAACCTCTAAAAAATGCATTGAAAATAATCAATTATTGCCCCAAAATGGGTGCCCCACTCTCCCCAAGCATAACTATCCATATTCTAAGTTTATGAAAAATTAAATGAGACATTTTAAGCCTCCATTAACTCCTCTATGTGTTGTATTTACTCCTAGAGGCATTTTTCTCTGGGCATTTTAAAATATCTAAAATTTTGATTTTTTGCCTCTTTTATGCTCCAAACGCTCCCCATATTATTTATTCAATAGATAAATAGTTAATGAAGGAATAAAAACTGGTTTTTAATTTCCATGACCTCCATAATACCTTTCCAAAATAAAAATTGATCAAATTGGTGCTTTGGAAATGTGGAATCAACTGTTGATAGGTGAAAAAAATGAAAGTTCTTCGATTCGTATGAAAATTGGCATGCAAGCTTGGAATATCACCCCATAGACCCCTCCAAAAGGATTTTAGTCCAGCCTTCCAAAATCATGTGATATTAATATTTTTTATAATTTGCTAACAATTTTTAACAAACATTTGGCATTAAAATCTCCCAAACTAAAAAAATGTATGACTTTAATTCTTTTTGTATATTTCACATGCCACCTCCATGAATTCCCATATCAAATTATTCTACTTCAATCCTCACAAGTTTTCCATAAATAATTTTTGAAAATTGCTTGTAGAGCCTTAAAATAATGATTTAATAAAAATCAACTTTATGCAAATTTGAACACACCAAGAGCTTTCCAAAGCCAAGAGATGTCAAATGAACCCCAAAACATAGCAAAATTGAAATTAAAACCTAAAACTTGTTTTTGGTTGATGCTAATTGCCAATCTTCCTGGATGCTCTTGCATTAGACGCATCAATAGGAAAATTTTTGTGAGTAGAACTCACAAAATGGAGTGGAGTAGTAGAACTACTCTTTCAAGTTATGGACAACCTACAGTGAACTCCATAACTGATTTAGAAAAAAAGTGTTTCCTCCTCCGCCTCTTCCAACACTTAGTTGGGACACTTGTCATCCCCCTCCATGAAGTGTGCACTCTATTCTTGCTTCCTCTCATGGATTTACATCCACCATAGACCATCCTCCTTTCACACATATTTTCTTCTTCCCTCATTTCCTTCTTTGTGGGATCCAACCTACCACAAATTGACTACCTCCACCAAGTTTCCCCTGTACCATTATCCACAATCTCTACACACAAACATGCAAAATTTGTATACCCATTCACAACTACAACTTCATTTTTCACTACTGCGATCTCTTCTTTAAATGGTAAATAATCATCACCTCAAAACTCAAAATCAGAATTTACCTTATTCTTCTTTGTTGCTCCAAAATCACCTTCTTCGTCCTCAAAACCCTACATGTATGCCTCTTCGCAAGGCTACATTCGAATTTCTCCAATGTATTCATGTTTTCCAAAGGACCATTGTCTGTTGCATCCCCGTGTTCATTGTCTACATTGAATATAACTTCATCCAACATTTTCCTCTCGAATATCTTATCCGACATCCTTATATCTTATTCAACAAGAGATCATCCTCTTCCTCATCAATCTACTTGTCAAAATTTCGGACCATCCATGTTCACAATTTATGATTGCAAACTCTCTTCATCAACTTCACACAATGTACTCCATTCACATGTTGTCTCTACAACTTTCACCTCATCATCTTCTTCACTTGTGTGGGCTACCCCCACATATTCTTCCTTACATTCAACCCCTAACAAAGGGCTGCAACACACTTTCTTTTTGCTTTTCTTTTCGCTGTCCTCTTCTAAGAGAACATTCTTCTTCCTATATCTCTCTTCCAACATTCTCATTTCATTTTTAATCTTATTTTCTATTATATTCACTTCATCTTGGAGCTTTTCAAACTCTTCACAATGCTTCCTATTTTCCATGTCTTCCCAATATTGTTCCTAGAACAAAGTTCCTATGGGCCTCTTCATGACCCATCCTATCTTCTTAGGTATAGATTGCCTCATGCTCAACAATCTGTCTACACACTTTAACCCTCTAAATTCATTCACCACCCACAGGTCTTGGCATAGACTGCCTCACATTCGGTACTTTTCCTTTGCACTCAGAACCTTTGGCTCTGATACCACTGATGCAAATAAAAATCAATGCCAAATAACATACTGAAAAATTCACAAAGGTTAAATAGAGAGAAACCATTTATTTCAAATATGAAAACTTCATTCTTTCACATTGAAACAATTACAAATTTATTCAATACATTTTAAGAATCAAATCTTCACAAGAAATGGACTTTCTTGGCTCTTCTTGTAGCTTCTCTTTGTTGTCCCAAATCTCTCTTTGTTGTTGTTCAAACCTTCCTACAACTCCTTCAAAATATCTCCACCTTTTACACATTGGTGCCTTGTCTTTCCTTCACTAGTGTTTCTTAGGCCTGCAACAAAAGCCTCCAATGAATACCTTTGTAGAGGCATCTCTTCTCCTTCCCATTCCTCCCAAACTCCTTCCCACGTTTTTCTTCAAAAACCTTCAAAAAATGCATTGAAAATCATCAATTATTGCCCCAAAATGGGTGCCCCACTCTCCCCAAGCATAGCTATCCATATTATAAGTTTATGCAATGTTAAATGAGACATTTTAAGCCTCCATTAACTCCTCCAAGTGTTGTCTTTACTCCCAGAGGCGTTTTTCTCTATTCTGGGTATTTTAAAATATCTAAAATCTTGATTTTCTACCTCTTTTATGCTCCAAATGCCCCCCATATTATTTATGCAATAGATAAATAGTTAATGAAGGAATACAAATTGATATTTAATTTTCATGACCTCCATAATACATTTCCAAAATAAAATTTGATTGAATTGGTGCTTTGGAAATGTGGAATCGAGTGTTGATAGGAGAAAAAAATGAAAGTTCTCCGATTTGTATGAAAATTGGCGTGCAAGCTTGGAATATCACCCCATGGACCCTTGCAAAAGGATTTTACTCCAACCTTCCAAAATCATGAGATATTAAACTTTTTATAATTTGCTAACAATTTTTAACAAACTTTCAACATTAAATCTCCCAAATTGAAAAATGTATGAATTTAATTATTTTTGCATATTTCATATGCCACCTCTATGAATGCCCCTATCAAAGTATTCTACTCCAATCCTTACAATTTTTCCAGAAATAATTTTAAAAACTGCTTGAAAAGCCTTAAAATGATGATTTGATAAAAAAACAACTTTATGCAAACTTGAACACACCAAGAGCTTTCCAAATCCAAGAGATGTCAAATGAACCCCAAAACACAGTAAAATTGAAATTCAAACATGAAAATTGTTTTTGGTTGATGCTAATTGCCAATCTGTCTAGATGCTCCTGCATCATATTTTAAAATAAAGCTATGGAGAGAAGCATATTCCTAAGAAAATTGGAATGGAAATTGTGGAGGTGGTCAACAATGGGGTCATATCCTAGTCAATGAAGAAAAATGCATTCTCTTCTTGGGATCAAATGTTGAGGATGGCTTGGCAAGGGCTAATCCTCGCCCCTATTAATAAGGTCTCTAGCGTTCGAGCTAAGGCAACAATAAGAGCAAGTATAGTTTGGAAACCACCAGGTGAAGGATGGACAAAACTTAATTTTGATGGTATCTCTAGAGGTAAACCTAGCCCATATTGTGTGAGTTGTATTTTGATAAAAATTGCAAAGGGGAGATGTTAAGGGAACTCAAAGTTCGCCTCCCAAATGGCATGAACAATGTCATATAATTGAGCCCCCTCCATTTTGGTCTAGAATTGGCAATTAGGGAGAAAATAAATATGTTGGTCATCAAAGGGGACTCCAAAATAATAATGAATTCCTTAGAAAAGTGAGGAACTATGAATTGGAAACATAATAAATCCCATGTAGACTACCTCAAGCTCCTTCGTTGCTTTGATGATTACAAAATCAAGCATATGTATCGGGAGGCAAATAAAGAGGACAATTCATTGGCCAATGAGGCCATCCACGAAATCACCTCAACCTCCGACATCACCAATATCTAAACTCAAGGCAACCAAATGAGAGAAAGTGACATCTCCCATATCCCTCTTGAGTAATAGGTGTGAGCTTTATACATTATGCATGACATGATGGCATAGTATGTGGTAGGATTTGATGGAGATTTTCTCCCAGTGCGAAGCGTTGGATGGCACAACCATGGGCTATATCTTCATAGCCGAGAGTGAAGCCAACCATTTTCTTGGTTAGTTGTTGCTTATGGTGCTCGATGAAGATGGATACTCCCATCTAGCTCACTGGCTTGCGGTGGTAGATGGAATTTTTGGGCTAATTTTCAGACTAATGGTTGAAGGTGGTTATGAAGGACTTCAATGGTAGGTTGTTGAATGTCGTGAATATGATTCTGGGTGTAGAATTTCTGGTGGAGGATGGTAGATATAGGGTTCATATGACTAACATCACGTCCAACTTTGTGGCCTCCCTCCTAGATCTCAGCAAGCTCAAGAAGATGGTGCGTGTGATGGCCTATGTACTATTTAAGAAGATTAATTTTTTGGGGGCTGGAGGAGGTGTTGAGGGCGACTTGCTATGAAATTGGTGTCCCAGGAATAAAGGATATTGGGAGGTGTAGTGTAGGAAAATACATACCCTTGCATTTTCACACTTGTTTGGGCCTGCCTTGCTTTGTTTATCCCTATTTATGTCTTAATTGGTCCTATTTTGCATCCACAAGCCTAATAAATTATATATTTTTATGGCTAATCTCGACAAACATCAAAGGATAAATGATAATTTAATGATTCTGGCCGTGTCCCTAATTTTTGGACTAGGACTAAGATGCCACCTAGGGCATCTTTGTCCTCCAAAGGTCTTGGGACCCTGATTTCAAATGCACCTTAAATAGACCCCTTTTTAGAGTCTGTGCCCCGAGTTACAAGCCTCGGGACTAAGGGGCCACCTAGGGCATCTTAGTCCTCATGTTATTTTCAGGATTTAATTTCAAATCTTGGTGGGATTTAGCCTCCTTTAATTAATGAATTTATATGTCGGCTTGTTGTGGTGTAATTTTGAGATATTAAGCATAGATAAGTATAAATACAAGGTTCCTTCTCTTATTTTCTCCTAACAAGCAATTTAAGCATATCCAAGCATTCAAGTATTTGTGCATTCAAGAGCAATTCATCAAGCATTTGGAGCCATCATCAAGATTCAAGCATCATATCAAGGATATGCTTGCATCATTTTTGTTTTTGAGCTAACATTTGTGATGTAGGGTTTTGATTCAAACAAGCAATTCAAATCAAGATCTATCAAGCATTTCAAGATTTACATTCAAGCTAGCCACTTCACACAAGTTTGCAGATTTCATAACAAGGGTTTGGTGAGTTGCAACATAGCACTTTGTTCATTCATTATTTCCCTCCTTCGTTATATTTCATTCCAAGGTTTAATTACCAACAAGGGGTTTGACCAAGGAAAACCCCCATTTACTAATAGTCAACAAGTTTTTCCTCTCTTGCATGTTTGTGTTTGCAAATTTAGGTTGAAGACTTGAAGATCATTCGAAGTGCAAAGTTGCATTGCAAAGTTGTCATCTTCATGAAAACTCACCTACAGGCCAGATCTGGAAGTTTTAGGACCTAAGATCTGAGAAGGAAGTGCAGACATTGAGCCTCAGGATCACATTCAAAGATTTCAGAAATTCAAGACAAGACTAAGTCAGCAACAAGGGTGTCTTAGTCCTCCCAAGGGTATTTTGCAGAGATTCTTTTAGATTATGTTCTGACATCTGAAGATTCCACATCTTCCCCAAAAATAGTAGCGAGACTAAGTGAATAGTAAGGGTATCTTAGTCCTCCCTACAATATTTTGACAACATTTTTGCATTTCCATAATCCTCATTACATTTCTAAACTTCCCAGGTACATACATCCTAACTTGTTGTTTCTTAATTTCATCATTTGCATTCATTATTTGACTTGCATTACTAGGTTTTGTGAGTTGAATGTTGTCTTTTCCAAGCTTTTGCTTGGTGGTGAACCCATCAAAGCCTAAAGAACCCCCTCCTAGGTCTTCCTTGTTGAGAATTGACTCACCTTTGTGTTGATATTCAATCCAATTTGGGATCCTAGGGCATCTTTGAATGATAATAGGAGAAGAGTGGTGTTATATGACCTAGGCCATAAAGCACCCCATTCCCTTATTATTCAGGAGGGTGCTTGAGTAAGGAGTTGTGGTGGAATGGCTTCCCTTCCTCGACAAATTTTGCACCAAGACCTTGATGCAACAAAGGGAAATTGCTGGTAATGGGAGTCGATACTTGAAAAAATTAAACAACCTATAGCCAATTGAGGACTTCGAGCGGATAAGGGAATCCGATGATGCACCTAGGGTGGGGGTTTGAAATGGTTTTTGTTCTTTGTGCTAGCTATGTAAATATTTCTAAGATATGCATATGCATGCTTATTTTGACTATGATCTCACTGTTAATACGTGCTAGCATGACATCATAATATAACAACTCTTTTTTGATAATATATAATGCAACTCTGTTGCCCTTATGGATAAAAAAACTAATTAAACAAAACTCATTGCAATAGTATTGCCTGATGACAAGTACTCATAAGTAATTCCTAACTATCATGTATAGTCACTTTCACTATTATTAATAAGTATTTTTATCTTTTCATTGTGCAATTTTAATCTAAGTTATTTTTTTTACATAAGCATACATCAAAAGTCTTAATTTTTCATAAGAGCAATAGACAAAGATTTTCACAATGTTCTAGCATTATGAGATCAAACACATGGTCTATATAGTAATAGAAAGTAATGAAAAAGAGACTTTCATATGATGAGATCAAATTATACAAACAATTATAATATATATATTTTCTAACACACAACAAAAATAGCCTTCTCCAATTACAATATGAAATTTCTCATCTTGACAAATAAAACAAAGATTAGTTATCATTTTATTTCATTTCATATAATTTTTTTTAATTATTTACCCTAGTAGGGTAAGTTCAACAATTAATATTTGCTAGTCTTTTAACTAGTTTTGATTTACCATACTTTCAACCATGTTGCAACTTTTCTATCATGATAAGATAATTACACCAATTACTATTAGTTGATTAGTATCAACAATATTTCCAATCATGATGTAACATCAAAGATTGTTCAAAAATTAATATCGTAATTATTTTAATATTATATTTACAGTAAAAAATTATAATATTATATAAATTAATTATATAATATAACAATAATTAATTTTATAATATTTTAATAACTTTAATTTTTAATTCTAATTTCATTTTATTATTTTTTATGTAAAAATGTCCAACAATAATTCAAGTTATCTATGATTAATGACTTGCATTTATTATAAAAGTGTGTTATTATTTAATCTTATTTTATCGTTTATGTGCCAAATTTGCTCGTGAGACGATCCCGACCTCATCCCTTATGATGTCGAAGCCTTGCACTTAGCAAGACTTGATCCCTAGTGGACTCATTTAGAACTATTCAACTTCACCAGCAAACCAAGAACCCATTGACACATTCCAACAATTTCATTGTACTACTCGATCAAAACTATTTCAATTTTACATTCTTTATCTCCATTCCCCACACAACTAACCAACAACAAAAATAAATAAATAAATAAAATCTTATTTTTACTATGAGCTTTCGAAGCTCATTTTCCCATGGACGGTTGAAAAGAAATGAAAGACCCTGGTTGACAGGGAAAGGAATCTTAGCCGTCCATTTCTCCGTTGTTTTTCGCCGATTTTCAGGCTGCTTTTCGTCGTTTTTTCTTGCTTTCCCGCCGCTACCGACATTATGAGAATTACGGCTGCCGCTTTTGGTTTCCGCTCCACCCACTGTTTTTCCCTTCAATTTTTTGCCGTCCCGGTTTTGCCGACTGCTACATATGGTTTCGTAATATTTTGTATCACTTAGCTCATCTAACATGGCCATTTCAAAATCTCCTTCAGCGATAATTTCTGCAGAAACACGCACAAAAATCTCTGGATTTACGATGCGCGGGACTTTGAATGGATGGTTCCCATGGATCATAAGATTTAGGGTTTCATGGGAAAATAAGCTTTCCGTAAGTGTTAATCTCAGCTAATTAGTTAGGCAAATATAATAAATCAGCCTTGATTAATTAAATCTTATATTTGGGAGATGAACTAGCCTCTAGATTATTTAATGTTAATACGTGGCGTAATAATATTGAATTGGCAGTAAAATTTATCTTTTTTATTATGTAATTGATATAGTTTAGTGATTAATTTTTTTTTTTTTAAAAAAATTAATTATTTATAGAATTTATTTATACAAAATATCTATTTTTGTTAATTAGAAATATATAAAAATTTGAAAAGTTAAATTATTATTTATATTTAATTAATAATATAATTTTAAAAAATTAATTATTTAAAGAATTTATTTATACAAAATATCTATTTTTGTTAATTAGAAATATCTAAAAATGTGAAAAGTTAAATTATTATTTATATTTAATTAATAATATAACAATATAATTATGCGGAAGGCGTGTCCTATATGAACTTTCGAAGTTCGTTTTGCCCTTGGACGGTTCAAAAAGAGTTAAAAGGCATGATTGACAAATCCTCCATTGCCAACCGTTGATCATCGGCTGTTTTTTCACCGGCGCTATGTGGGAAAGAAACGCCCGCGTTTTTTCCGAAGGCTTACTGCTTACCTCCCACAGACCATACTATACCTGCCGCTCTACTGGCGCTCCGTGACGGGCTGTCAATTGCCGTCATCATCACCGCACGTCTCGAAGTGTCTTGTCTAGCTCAGAAAAGCCAGATGAGTTAAATGCATCTGCAGTAATGTAATGTGGCGTTCGTCTACTTGGGAAGCTCCTCCGGTTTTTATTTTAATTCGGGACCTTTTTAATATTTTTGATTGCGGATGAAGCGGGGGTTTTTCGGGCTAAATTTAGTGGTGACTCCACTATTTTGGCCACTTCCCGAAAAATAAACCCGTGTGGAGCAGATTTTTGTGAGGGTAAAGGTTTTCGGGTTTGATTGAAAAAAAATTGTCGCCGGGAAGTCTCGCTTTGCTGTTTATCTTAATTGACTTTCCCATTTATAATGTAATTTTTTAAATACTAATAATAATATTTTAAAATCAATTTTAATGAAAATTTGTTATATAAATATTATTTATATTTTGTTTCCAATTTTATATTATATTTATTTATAATGTAATTTTTTAATATCAATAATAATATTTTCAAATCAATTTTAATAATTTTTTTTTATTTATATAACAAAATTAATAATTGAAACAAACAAATATTAAATAATTTTTATTAAAGTAATTTTTTATACTTCATAATATATTAAAATCAATTTTTTAATTTATATAGAATAATTTAGATAATTAAAAGAAAAATATTGAATAAATATTATTCTATAATAAAAGAATAATAATAATATTAAGACCATTTTCTAAATGATCTATCAATTGATCTTATTTACTACATAAATATGTGCAAAAAATAAACCAATATTTTCCTAGTTGACCTTTCACACCTCTTTGGCGTACCCATTGCACAAATTAATTATTTAAATAATTAATTTGTGCAATTGATATAGTTTAGTGATTAATTTATTTATTTTTTAAATAATTATTTAAAGAATTTATTTATACAAAATATCTATTTTTGTTAATTAGAAATATGTAAAAATGTGAAAAAGTTAAATTATTATTTATATTTAATTAATAATATAACAATATAATAATAAATATAATAACATAATATAATAATAAATACATAAAATATGACCAAAAAAATAATAAAAATTATATAATAATATAATAGTTAATACATAAAAATTAAAAAATAAAAATAATATTATTCTATAATAAAAAAAAATTAATAATAATATTAAAATCATTTTCTAAATGACCTACCAATTGATCTCATATACTACACAAATGTGTGAAAAAAAGAAAAAAAATCATAATTGACCTTTCACACCTCTTTCGTGTATCCATTGCACAAGGTGCCATAGCTAGTTTATACTCTATTGGTTTACAAAATACTTTTTAAATACTTATATTTAGATGATATTTTATTTTAAATTTTAGATTATAAAATATATTTTTCTAAAATATTATTAATTGAACATTATGAAATAAAATTACAATTTATATATTTAAATATTTTTAGCATAACATTCTAATATTTAAATACTACACATTTAATATTTTATAAATTATACATTATTAAATATAAATATAATATATATCTTACATATAATATTGATTAAATTTTTAAATATATTATATGTTTAATATTTATCTATATTTGTTGTTTAAATATATATTAAATTGATGCATAGTTGATTTGAAGCTATCACTTCTCTATCGAGAGCTTTGTTGCACAAACATCATTTGTTAAATGACCTACTAATTGACATCATGTATTACACAAACATATGAAAAGAGTAAACCAACATTTTTTCTTAATTGACCTTCCAAACCTCTTCGGCGTATCCATTGCACACCAAAGTGCAATTGCTAGTAATTACCTATTCCAATATTTAAACCACATACATACCTTATCTTTATTATGACCAAGCAATTGAACTTTCCATGTAGACAAAGAAAATACAATGCATATTCGCTTTTTTCTAAAGTAAATTGATGCCTATGAGATAATAAAAAGCAATAAAACCATAGTCATGTTCTTGGACAAAATCCCTTGCCAAATGAATTTAGAGGATTATGATAGGCCGGTAGATTAAAGTGGCTGTTGTGCCACGTGTCATCTAAAATGACATGAAAGGAAATTGCCTTCATATCTTATCTAACAGAATCTTTTTAAGAAAAACAACACTCAGATGACGACAATACATTGTTCGTTTGTCCTCAATTTCTTTTTTAAAAGTTAAATCCAATGAAAATAATATACCTTCTTCACTCTTCCAAGTAATATAAAGACAAATTCAATATTACATTTCAAAGAAATTCCTTTTCTTTTAAAAATATTTGGACCACGTCAGCATAAGAACATTTTGTTCATATGCATAGTAAACAAAGGAAAAAATAATTGTTATAATAATCAATGAATAATTCAAGGAATATTTACTAACTTTTTAACACTAAATATTATTGTAATATAAGAAAGAAAATAAAGAAGTATCTAACCATAAGGCCCACTTAAATTATATTTATGGGCCAAGAGACAATAAAATTAAGAGATCAAAGGATAATAGTTAATTATAATATTCATAATCAAATTTAGTTGGATTGTGATTTTTTATTATTGATTCAAAGGAAAGACTGATTTTATATTGTAATTATATTATTTTTCAAAAAAAAAAGAAGAAAATAATATTTTGAATTGTTTTAGTAATTTATTGATATTAAGAGTTTAGATTATAGTTTTCTAAATAATTATTTATTTATAATTAATGTTAAAGATTGAAAGATATTCATTTTATCAAAATTATTTCATACATGATTCTAGCCTCATATGTTTAAAACACCAAAAATCTTATATTAAACAAAACATAATCTTTAATAGACTTTTTAAAAATCACTCAACTTCAAAAATAAATTAAAAAACATTGACAACTAATATTTTAAAAACATACTAACATAAAAAATAAAATTATATATATAACTCAATAATTTAACCTCTCCCACCACTCCCCCTCACTATCACATGACCCCTACCATTATACATCAAATTTAAATCATTAGAACATTGCATTCTAAATGTCACCAGAATCACTCTTTTTCATCCATAGCAAGTTGAAAAGTCAAAGACTTCATAAATTCAATCACTATATATAAACTAACCAAAGTATTCAATTTGATTATGTTAAAAGGAATGTTTTAAAGCTTCCACTCATAATTACTTTAATAGGACAAACAACAAGAGAATACATGAGAGGGATGAGATGATAGGGGTGATCATGAATTGATGATGAAAAATATTAAAACAATAATTAGAGTATTCATAATTATATTAATTTGGGTTAAAAGCTTAGTTCAATTGGTTAAAACGTCATGTTGCAAGCAAAAGGTCACAAGATCTAGTCTCCCCCCATCTCTATGATATCAGAGGGCATGTCACACTTAGTTTAATTTGAATGCATATTAGGTTTAATTTTTTATAGCTATTTTAAAATAATTTTATTTATTTATTAATAAGTTGAATGATGTTATTTGAAATGATTGATTTAACAATGTTTGCATATTTTATCTTTGAAATATATATTTTTTAAATGTAATTTATCAAATAAGTTCATATTATCCTATCTACAAATGTTGATTTAAGAATGTTTGTGTACATTTGAACCTTTGAAAAATATATATTTTTACGTATTTTTTCAAATAATTTTATAGTGTCTTATTTACAATGCAATCATTACTATTTAAAGCTATCATTTTATATGGTGTCTATTTCATCACCAAAATATGTTTACAATATTCTTTTATAAATATTTATAAAATAAAGTCTCTTGAGATTTGAATAGGATTGTGTATTAAATTTTTTCTAATTGAATAAGATCATTTTAATGTGAATTATTAAATTTCATAAATGAATTGTATTATTGACTATTACAAAATTTTAATGTGCTATCCTATTTCATTTGTAATTAGCTTTGTTCAAATTTTAAAAATGAACATGAATAAATTTATAAAAAATAGTGATGCAAACAAACAGTTACTCACAAAAAATCACAATGCAATGTAGACTCTGCTGCTACAAATAACACCCACAATACAAAAACAAATGCAAACAAATTCTGAATTTTTATTGCATCAAATCAACTCATGACAATTACATCAAATGGAAAAATGAAATATTATCATAGAACATACAAAAATCTGCACACAAGATTAACAAACCATGGCTCTTCCTATAGCTTCTTACAAGTTTAGTGATTTGTGGAGATGATAACATACAAGTTGCAAAGAATCATCCCCACATAACCCACTTTTCCATGGAAGTTTTTCAAAGAATCAACTCATGGCCACATTTAGTTGTGACCAAGAGGTTACCCTAGGTTTTTTCAAAAGGAAGTGCTAAGTGAAAATATGCTTGTTGAAGTAAGACCTCCATGGTCCAAAGCATGCATATAGAAATATTTTTATGAAAAAAAGGGTGAACATGATGCTAAATCAAAAGTTGTAATTATGGATACTCCACCTCTTTCTACCAATAGTTTATAATGGTGATTCTATAATTTAAGGGTGGACTAGACTATTGAAATAACTTCCATGGCTATATTTAGGGTGGTAATGATGTATGTTTATCTAGAAAGGAAGAATAAACTAATAATGTATTGAGAAATCTAAGATTAAAGGCCTTCAAATGAGACCTTGGTTAATTTGTGGAGAATATCATGGTTATCCATCACTATTGTTAGAGTAATCATGCATTAGCTAATAATTAATTAATCTAATTAATTATTAGTCTAATTCATTTTATGCGCTTAAGCTAAACTTAGGAGTGTTTTTTTGTTAATTGAAGTGAGCTATTATTAGATCATTTGTCTCATCACACAAGATTATGCCACTTGTCATGATCTATTCTCTTTATCATTTAGGGATGCTCCTATAAAGCACTCAACTCTCATTGTATTATCTTGAACTCATATGAAGATTTCTTTGAAGACTTTGGAGATTCTTATTTTATTAAGAGGGATAAATGCTTTTGACTCGGAGCTATGAACTAGTGAGGTCACAAATTGGGGGACCTCATCCCCAATATAAATTCTCAACAATTCCACCCAATGGGGTTTGAACCTTGATGGAAAGAATAAAAACACAACTCAACCAGCACAACATGCCATTATTGGCAAAAACTTTGGAGATTCATGGAAGCTTTTCATTCTATAATTTTTTCTTGTTGAGGAATAACAAATCTTTGTTTTTGTAGATCTCGTGTGGAAGGTGCTTTGTTCATTGTTTGATCATGTGTCTCATGTTTATTCATAATTATATCATGGTATTAAAGTGTGGATTCAACAAACCCCTTCTCAATTTTTAGGGGTTTTTCTCAACTAGGGTTATAGGAGCAAATTTGAAATCTTTTTTTTTTTGCTAAAAAGAGAAAAATAAAAAGGGGGTGTTAGAGTAATCATGCATTAGATAATAATTAATTAATATTTAATTGATTATTAGTCTAATTAATTTCATGCTCTAAAGCTAAAATGAGGAGTGTTTTTATGTTAATTGAAGTGAGCTATTATTAGATTATTTTATCTCATTGCATGAGATGTTGAAATTTGTCACGATTTGATCACTTTATCATTTAGGGTTTCTCTTATATAACACTCAACCCTCATTGTATTATATCTCTAGACTAGATCTCCTTGAAGTCTCTTGAGATTCATGGAAGCTTCTCATTTTGTATTTTTTTCTTGTTGAGGGATAGTAATTCTTTATTTTGCAAATCTCTTGCATGGAAGGTGTTATTGTTTATTGTTTTTGATTAAAGAAAAAAAAGGTTTTGAAGGGACCTGAAACCCTTTACAATCCAAAACAAAGCTGCAAAAAGGACAACCTGCAGCCAGCCAAAAAATCCAGCCCCCAAGCAAGACCCTTCAATATTTACATTTAGAACTTCTCTTGTGGGAGCGAAGAGTCATGTTGAAAGAAGGCCTAGAGAATTTTGCTTTCTTGCCCATAACAGTAATCTAGCCTTCTTCCACTTGTGTTGCCTTATCATGCCAAGCCAACACACCATTTTCCTGAAGATGAATGCCTGCAGCCACAGTCTTGGTGATTTCAACATTATTCTTCTGTGCAGGCACATACATATCAGAAAAGCCACCAAAAATGATAGTTGGGGCACTATCACCAGAAGTGGCAGCTTGAGACCCAATCTCTTGCTCTTTAGGAGTTTCAACAAGATAATTTTGTACAACATCAACAACCCCACCATTTGAGACATCCGGAGGGGATGTCCCAAGACCCTGTGGTTCCGACGCAACCACCTCAGAAAAACTCCTATGTTGTTCAGTTTTTCTTCTCTACCGTATAATGTTGTAGAGAGGCACCTCTCCACCAAGTAGCCGTCTTTGTTTTTTTCTCAAATCCACATTGAGTAGCAACATGACCTGTTTTAAAACATCTTCTGCAATGGAAGGGAATCCCTTCATAGTCCAAAGATTGGACCCAAGAACTCTTAGGAGATTTAAGTAAAATCTCAGTAGGCAATCCTTTTGAGATATCCATTTCAACCAATATGCGAGCAAAGTTGGAATGAAAAATGTCAGAGGATTCATCATCCACCAACAAAAAATCACCAAGGGCATCACCCACTTCTTCCAAGAGAGGGTCATTCCATAAGTGGAGGGGAAGATTTGGCAGCCAAACCCAAATCAGGATCTTATTATTTGTTGTTTGATCTTACATCTCATGTTTATTCACAATTCTAACAACTATAGCCTCATTAAGGTCTCTAATGCCATGCCATTTTTTATGCTAACACAAGATAAAATTATCCTTGCTAAAACCCACCACTATCAAACTTCCTACATTTATATCACGTGTCTCTCAATAAACACCTAAATGGAAAATATTGGTATCGTAACCATTGTTCAATGATATTGTAAACTAAACCATTACTTGTATAGATGACTGAAAAAAATACAAATTATTGCAAGACACATTGGTTGCTAATCATGGTGTGCATCAGTTATGCAAGTATAAAGGTTAAGAAGTCAACAAAAACCTTGGTGATCACCTTGATTGACCAAAAAATAGAAGCTATTCTCTCGTCAAAATGCACCTTGCATAGGCATGTAACATACAAAAATACATAAAAAAAATACATAGAAACATACACAACATGATGGGACGACATAGTGCGGGGCCTGCTTAGACCAAGGATAAAGGTGACGAAACTGACATACGAGAGTAAATGTTACGACGATGGAAGTGAGAAGATAATGGCACTATCAGATTGTGTTTCCCACGTTGTGGGAAGGAGTTTCACCATAAAACTCGCTAGGCCACTAGCTTGCACGAGAAGCTATCCCTTTCTCGAGATTCTATGCACCCACATGCATTGTAGGTTAACATGAGTAAGACATGCATTCTAAATTGTAATAAGTATTGTTTTTCAAGAAAATGTGTTTAAATATTATGATGCACAAAATAATTGTAGGTTGGAAAACACTTTGTGTTATGAAACACTCTATGCTATGATTTATTTCATTTTGCATGCTTGAACCTAAAGGGTGATGAGCACAAGGAGGAGTTGCAAGTGAGGGTATATAAAACTAACCAAATTGAGCTGAGGGGTGACTAACCAATTGGGTTGTTACATGTAGAGGGTTGTACAAGAGTATGCCGGTTGCAACTTTATTAACACCAAGTGTTTTACAACTTGCACTTTTACAAAATAGTATACGAATGTAATCAAAACCTTTTCTGATTAATGTAGTAACAACCCAATTGGTTTGTCACCCCTCAACTCAATTTGATTAGACACCCAGTGTTTTCCAACATGCAATTAAATATATACATAGTATGAACGTAATGAAGAACTTTGGTTTAGTACACAGTAAAAATGTAATAAAGATCACCTTCAAAATTTATACAAACCACATTGAATGGGATAGATAAAAGATAATGTATTGACTGAAGAGATTTTCCTTGCTGTTGAGAAGTTGAGGAAGGTGTGTGTAGTATGCGCAATAGGTAAATGGCAACACATAATTCAAGCAACAGGTAGTAGAAAGTATGTAATGAAAAATGAATCTGCTCTAAAAATACTTGAAAAGTAGACCAAAGTGAATGAGATAGATAATGTATTGACTGAAGAATTGTTCCTGCTCTTGAGAAGTTGACGAAGGAGCATGTGCAATGGGCAAATGCCAATGTAGAATCAGAGGCAATAGGTAGTAGAATGCATGGAATGAAAAAGGAATCTTCTTTGAAAACACTTGGGAAGACACAGAGTAGAGTGAGATGGATAATGTATTGATTGAAGAGATCCTTCATGCTCTTGAGAAGTCGAGGAAGGTGCATGTGCAATATATGCAACAAGAAAATGGCAATGCACAAGTGGACAAACTGAAGAGGTTTTGTATTGCACAAGAATTTGTGTAGGAAAAGAAAGTAAGAGATGATGCTATGGGTGGAGTTGAACAAGTAAATTCAAAGATTCTTGAACATAAGAATTCCACATAACACATAGAATTGGAAATGGATGAAAAGAAGGCAATATAAGATGTTAGTGCAAAAAAGAGAATCAGTTGGGTGGAGACATGAGTCTTATGTGAAAAGGTAAACAAATTTTGTAAAAAACTTATTAAAAACAAAACATCTGCATTCTCTAATCAGAAAGACATTCTCAAGGCTAAGAACAATATTTGGGTTGCAAGTTTCATAACACAGTGTTTTCCAACACACAATTATGTATAGACAACATGATTCTAATGAAAACCTTTAAGTTTGTAGATAGTAAGAATGTAGTGAAGTTCATTCACCTTCACAATTCATAGAAACTCTTACTTACACTAAAGATTGCATTTCAATTTCCTCATATGATTTAAAAATAAATGCTAAATACAATTCTAGGTTGGAAAACACAATGTGGTTTTCCATTTATTTCATTATGTACGTTCAAAGCTACGTGGTGGAGAGCACAGGGAGGAGTTGCAAGTGTGGGTTACATAAAACTAACTAGATTGAGCCGACGGGTGACTAACCAATTGGGTTGTTATGTCTAGAGGGTTTTACAACACTGTGTGGGTTGCAGGTTTCTTAACACCTAGTGTTTTCCAATTTCATTACATTCTTACTATCTAATTCATAAAATGTTCTCAAGACAATCACAAAATATGCCAAATTGAGCTGAGGGGTGAGTAACCAATTGGGTTGTTACTTCTAAAGGGTTTTAAAACATTATGTGGGCTATAGATTTTGTAAAACCGACACTTTGCAACCTAGAATTTTACAAAATAATATGAATGTCTTGAAAAACTTTTGTTATTTAGACAATAGGAATGTAATGAAAGGCACTGTTTTATAAACACCTGGTGTTTTCCAACAACCATTAACACTCTGTATGATTGCAGGTTGGAAAACACAGTGGGAGGTGACTACATGATTTATGAAACCTGGAACCCACACAATGTTGTAAAACCCTCTACACACTGAAGCCAAATGAAAACCCTCGTTTTTCTCACCGCTTTGAATTTGCTGACGTGGTGGCTTGCGCAAGAAGCTATCTGTGCATCACAGGTGGGAAGGTTGACATGACTAAGACGTGTTTAAATTGTAACAAGTATTGTTATTGGAAAACACTCTATATTATGGGTTTTTTCATTCTATAGGTTGAAAGCGAAAAGTTAGGGAGCAAGTGGCGGAGTTGCAGGTGGGGGAGTCATCTTCGCAACGAAAAGTTGTTCAATTCTTCACAGTCCCTAGTCAGAATGGAAAAATAGCATATATTTCTGGCAGATATACATACCTACTAGCTAGTTGCATGTGCCTGTCACATGCATGTTAGTAGGTAGAATGGTCACTCTGCTTCGGCCTCCAAACCCCTGCAACTCCCTTCTGAGCTCGACAACAACCTTCAAAATGAGAATGTCAAAAATAGCAACGTTATGGGCTTTATGTGGTTTTAAAAATAAATCATTTAATTGCAGAACCCACATTGCGTTTTCCAACTCAGTTATATATTCTGCATGGTTTCTGGGTTCTCTAAATGTTATTTAGTTATTCAGTGAGAACATTAAAATGCCAAAATTAAAAAACCCTCAACACAAAAGCACATAAACAACTCTGCATTTCAAATGAAAACCCCTTTTTGCAAGGAAAACCCTTGGAAACCCATCAATGAAAACCCATCTTCGCAACGATAGTCATTCAATTCTTCACTGTTCCTAGGCAGAATGGCAGAATGGCATATATTTCTGACAAACATATATACCTGCTAGTTAGCTGCCTGTGTTGGTCAAATGTGTTTTGGTAGGGAGGGTGGTCGCTTTGCTTCGGCCTCAAAATGCTTGCAACCCCCTTCCATGCTCCCCAACAACCTCCAAAATGTAAATGTCGAAAATGGCAACATTTTGGGCTTTTTGTCCATTCCAAATTATGATTTTGGAAACCTATCAGTGCTGCCATGTTTTTCCTGCGACGAGATAGGTGAAGTCACTCCAAATGGCACGTGCCAAACCGTCCATCAACTTGGACCATCAAGTCTTTCCATCAGTGCGTTTTGTTGGGAGAAGGGCATGGAAGATGGGGTGCATTTTGTCGAGAGATTAGCTTCTCCCCATTTAAAGATATTAATGGCCATATTCTTTTTTTTTTTAAAGACGGGAAGAACATTATTCCAAAAGTGAATTATTTCAATAGGTATTCATTAGTGTTTCTGAAATTCAGGATTTCTTTGAAAGAAAGAAAGGGAGATGGCACGTGCAAAATAATTAACCGTGTAAAATGTCGCTCTTTTCAAAGCAATCAAAGGCGATTA